>VZTI01001048.1:4578472-4592786 GCA_013397865.1 Struthidea cinerea | reverse complement strand
GAAAGCACCAAGGAAAGAAAAAAAAAAATAAAAAAAAAAAAAAAAAAAAAAAAAAAAGGAAAAAAAAAGAAAAAAATGGAAAAAAAAGGAAAAAATAATTTTTTAAAAAGAGGAAAAAGGCTGCTCATTTGATAAGTCATACGCTACAACAGGGTCATTTAGGATATAAAAGCTTGAATGTAAAATAAATGTATTTCCCATCAGCTCATGCTGACCTGTAGAGATAGTACTCAGTGTGTCTAGGGGGTGGTAACAAACAAATAAAACAAAAAAAAATAGGAAAAAAAGGCAAAAAATTGTATTTTGAGGGAAACCCAGCCTTTAAAGGTGAAAGTAATTTGTGCATGATTTTTTAATTATTTTTGCATATACTTACCATTTTATTGTGTATATATAGATGACCATATAGGAAAACTGACATTTGTAATAGTGGATTTGTTAATACTTTTTACATAACATTACTGTTTAAATTGTAAACATAAATTTTTCTCAGGATTAGTTTGGAAAATAATCTGAATTGTCATCTTAACATCCATATAAAGAGACATTGCTAGTTATATTGCTCAGAATTTCTTTTCTTGGCATTTGGAAGATCTAATAGAACTTTTGATCTGCAAAAGCTGTTCCTCTGAAAGAAAGGTTTATGGTGGCAAATGAAGATTTTCATTTGTATAAAGTGTACATGTACTTTGTGTAGACACTGAGCTTGTCATCTCTGAGAAGTAACCTTCACCTTGTTTTCTAGAGTGCCATCATTTCAGGCAATGGGGTTTTATAGTTGCATCCTTCTCTTCCTCCCCTTAGTGATCTCTCCTCGACCCTTCCTTCTTTTTTTTTAAAGAAACAACGTAAGGCCACTCGGGGTTTTTTTTTGTTTGATTGATGGTGGTGATTGTTTTCTTTTTTTTTGCTTTTAAAAAAACAAAACAACAAAACTCAGTTTGTTACAGACGTTTGCATTCCTGGGCTGCTTTAATCCCATGCCTCCTTGTTTGTGCCTTTCCTCCCCCTTCCAGGTCTGGATTTTTTTGTCTTTTATATTTTTGCTAACTCCTGTAGGAGATGATAACTGTTGAAGCTTTAAGTAAATTTTACAATTAAAGTATTTTTTTCTCACTCCCCTCTTAGGCATTTTTATATTTACACTTAATTACTAAAAACAAAACGATTTCAAATAATGAAATATACTTTGTATTGCCTTAACGACCCAAACCTTCCATATCTCATGATATTTCTTCATTGACCTAGTTCTCATTTCATTGAAACTCCACATGTGTGTGGTTCAGTCACATCACAAGTCTAGGTTGCAGTACCTTTGATGCCATGAATGCGAATGAAATGTAAAATTGCACTCACAGGCATAGTTTGGAACAGGAGTTGGGACACTTCCGTGCTAGAGAGTTAAGTGGCATTTACTTTCACATATTTCTGGAAAGAGGAAGGTCTGTACTTGGCGTACGTGGCTGTATTAAATGCAGCAGTTCTGAGATGATGCTTTTATAAAAAGTACTGTTAGCTTTGAGAAACTTTTTATATACATTTACAGAATACTACAGACCAACCTGACCTTTATGGGCACTAATGAGTGCAATAATTTTTAAAGTAAAATGAAACCAGAACTGATGTCATCACTTAAATTAATAAACATTTTCAATGTGTTAAAGTGTTTTACTTCAAAAAGGAAATTATATATATTCCAAAAATACAGAAAGTCATAACATGTACTCCAACACTAAGCTTAAGTGATGTTAATTTGACAATTTTTAAAAAAATTTTGAGAGTCATATTTTAATTTGATCAGATAATTTTATCAAGATGTTCAGCTTTTCTTCATAGAAACTAGTAAAAGTTGTACCACATTATGCATAGTCACTATTTATTTTGTTTTAGATTATTGTGAATGTGTAGATTTATGTTCACCGCTTAGGGAACAATTATTTATAAATTATATTAATCCAGTATTGTTAGCTGCTATTAGCAAAACTGTTCCAAAACTTAATACTTGCAAAGATCTGTATCGCATTTACCACACTGAAGTGTTTTTAAAAGAAT
Source organism: Struthidea cinerea (assembly GCA_013397865.1). Classification (NCBI taxonomy): domain Eukaryota; kingdom Metazoa; phylum Chordata; class Aves; order Passeriformes; family Corcoracidae; genus Struthidea; species Struthidea cinerea. Next base: position 4,590,734 of record VZTI01001048.1, on the reverse strand, counting down.
CACCCTCATTGTTGAAAGCAAATGTACTCCTAGGGTGCAGATATTAGTGTTCCAATAAGCATGTGATAATTTTAAGGTGGTGGTAGCGGGAAGATAATCTTGATTCCATTGGGAATCTTAGGTTTGCCTCAATTTATGGTTTTCATAAATTTAATGGAAAATAGCTTTTCCTGGACTGCTCAAGTTTCTTTTTGGTAAACAGTATTTTTTTAAAAAAAAAAAAAAAAAAAGAAAAAAAAAAGAAAAAAAAAAGCATGAAGGAAAAATTGAGGTATTTTACATTGCCTCAAATGACCAGCATTGTATTCATAAAATACTGTATATCTTGCAAAACTTTATTTAAACGGAACAGTTGAACTGTTCGTTTTTCAATCTGAAGTAAAATACTTTCAAGACCTTTTAGTTTGCCTGCTCATTTGTCTTGTACATTTCATCTCTGTATTTGACTCAAGTCTAATTCCTTTTTGAGTTTCAATACTTTTGTGAAGATTTTGTGAATATATGAAAAAAATAAATGTTTAATCTAACTACTGCAGTTTATCACCATTCTTGACACCCTGTCTTCCCCTTCACAGCACTGTGGAAAGAGTTACTCGAGTAACATTTTTCGTACTGTCGGTGTCCTTTCCCTGCTGAGTCCTGGGCCCTCTGCTTGGAGTTTGGAAGCTGATTTTGTTCAGGTGGCCCTGGTCTGCTGTTTTTCCTTTCAGGAGAGCTGGAGCAGAGTCTGTAAGCCCGAGAATAAATGGAAGAATATACATGTGTAAAGGTTTCTTTATGTATGGTTTTTGTCTAATTTTCATCCTCAAATACGTAGGAAACTTGTGGAAGGATCCATTTTCTTTGTCTTCTGAACTTGGCTTTGGGGTGGTGTTGCAGCTGCAGGGCAGCAGCTGCTCAGAGCTACTATGCTGAGGGGGGGTTGTGTAGAACTATGCAAGAGTTAATTGGATTTGCTTCCAGCTAAAATCCATGTTCAGCAATTCCTGAAGCGTGGCTGATGTTACTGAAGTGTGTTCTTCTTCTTGTCCTTCCTTGGGAGACGTGCACATACTGCAAGTTTTGGTAGTCTTCCCTCTGGTAGTCCACCACAGACCACTGGAAATACATAAATAACCTGAAGTGTTTATATATCTTCCTGTTCGGCTTTAAATTGATTTGCTGAGAATCTTAATTGAAAAGAAAATTGATAAAATGGTGTTTATAGTTAAAGATCTGTGTGTTAATTAATTGTCAGTCATTCTCCCTTGTGGCAGAAAAGAAGCTGAAATGTAAGTAAATCTTCCTTTTGAGACATGACTTGATTCTGTTTCCTCAGAATTTACAGCTCAGGTTTTTAAACAGTAAAAAACAAGCTTGTTTTCCTTAATCTTTAGAAAATAGTAGTAGTCCAGTGGCTGGTGGCAACTTTCTTTATGTACTTTCAAAATGGACCTTTTCCATTTTATATCTGGAGTCATCATGAGTGTATCCTAAATATAATGTGAGCAGCTGGTTAGAAAATAGTCTTACCTAGAAAATGTATTGTAAATAAATGCAGTCAATCATTTGACATCTTGATGGATGTTAAAACTCATGATAGATCTTAAAACTGAATGTTTGACTCCAACTTTATTTCTTAAAGAGTAAAAGCTATAGGAGATAAAGTGTGTAATTACTCGAGAAGGGACTATATTTGCCTATTTAGAGGCTGTAACAAAAAATAAATTCAATTATTCCAGCTACTGTTAAAGTGCAAAAAGTGATTATTCTGCTGATTCCTAGAACTTGATACTTTTGCTTAACAATGCAAAATAATTTTCTAATAATCAAATTTAGTATGTCTTAAAACTGTTCATCTTGAAAGTGCAGATTTTGAGAACTTTATATTCTACTTAATTTGTAGTGGTTTCACAAGTTTTCCTCAAAAAATGTTTTCTGAGTGCAGTGACCTACGTGTAAGTGTGTCTTGACTGTATTTCCAGGAGTCATTTACTGGCAGTTCTGACAGATACATTATTCAAGATTTCATCTACAAGTTGAAAACAGCTTTGCTGTTCTCATGATGCTTAATTTCATCGTGGTTGTAGATTTTCCTGTGCCAAAGTACTCTTAGGCTCTTCCCTGCAGTGATTTGCTCTGAGCCTAGTGAACTAATCTTCAAAGTTGATTGTTAGGATGTTTGAGATGATCCCAGGGAAAGAAATATCCAACACCAAGGATCCTTTGCAAGTCACATAATGTCCTCAGTAACACAGGAATTAAAATTGGAATGGCTTTGTTGAGTCTTTGCAAGCCCAAAGTTTCTGTCAAGTATCTGCTTGAAAAGAAAGTAGAAAGGAAAGAGCCAGAAGGTGTCTGTTACTTGGGCATGGTAGTGCTAGATGAAATTGATACACGTTTCAGATTACTGTAAAATTTAGATCAGTTATTTTTAAAAAGCTTTGATTTTATTTCTTTGTATATTTAGTGGTTGGCCCACCATAATCATTTTATCAATCTGTGGACTCCAAAAACTCCAAAAAACTCAAAAAAAGGGAGAAGTGTGGTGCCTTTGTTGGCCATGCTGTTCCATGGGCCTTTCTTTTGGCAATAGCCAGCTCGGAGATGGCCTGTTCCCATTTGCTCCTTCCCTGTAGCAGGGCAGGATATGGATGAAAGCGGGCAGGAATAAGAATGTGAATTTTATTTTGCTGTAAGTTAATTATTGAAAGCTGATGGAATTCTGAAAATCTTTTAGGTACACGTAGAGGTAGGGGAAAATGAAAAATCTTGGGTATCCTCTGCATAAAAGCAGGAATGGCTTCTTTCTGCTTCCAAGATGCGTGGAAGTGAGGCGCTGTGGGGCTTCTGGTGGGTCCCCCTGCTCAGGCATTACCTGTGGTGTCGACACTGAATGACCTCAGCAGTTCACGGCTGAAGGTCTCTTGAAGGTGTCTCTGCTCCGCAGCAGGTCTGAATAGCTTTTGACATTTGCAACTTGCTGCACTGAGTTTCCTAATCCTTTTTCAACTCTGAGCCCACCCTTTGTTTTTTGGTGCTAAATGTGGCATTTATCAAATCCTGTCCAACAGGTTATGGTGAAGCACAAAGGGGATGCAGATCATTAGTGCTTTAAGAAGAGTATTTCCTGCTGCTACAGCAGCTCTTTAAAGGAAAATAGACCAAAAACCCCATTGATTAAGCAGGCTGAAGTAGGAATATGTCCCCTTGCCCTCACATACCCACATTTGAAGCTAGTTTCTGTGTAAATTATTCGACAATCTAATGTTGGGATGGGAGGCTGATTTTTTTAGTCTTTCTGTATAATGAAGTCCTACTTTCCCATAGTGCAAAACTCTGCCAGAAAAAAATACTTGACTGTGTGCAAGAGCTGGCTTGTAAAGAATGCATTTGTGTGGTGGTAGAGAAATCTGAGGAACCATGAGTGCAGATTTGGTGAGTGCTTTGCTTGTTTAAAATAAATAAAATGCTCTTGTGTGGGTATATAAAACGACTTTTGCTTCTGGATGAAGCAATGTTTGACTCTTGAGCTTAAAGATCATTAAGCAATCAAATGCTTCTGAATAGCTATTAGTGAAACTAATCTGCGCTTTCAGCTGCATTTTCCCAGGTGTAAAGTTCAGTGGTTGTGCTAGATTTGGTGACAGTGAAACCTGAAAATAATCCTGGTTCAAATTGCTCATTTGTGCTGCCTGGCAATGTAACACAAAAATATCTATTCTGAACTTAAAGCTCCCATTTTAAAAAAAAACAAAACCAAAATCCCCAAAGAAATCCATCTTGCTGGTCTGTACACAACAGATTATTGCACCAGGAGTGTGAAGAAATATTTTTCTTACAAAAATACATGAGGTGGTTTAGGTTCAATGTGCATTAATGGTTACTATTTGCATTTCCCTCCTCCTGTGACCTATTTCCAAACAGGACTGTTGCTCATTCTTACAATAAGTAGGAGACTGATTAAGGCTGGGTTGGGTTTTTCCCTCTTTACCATAGTGGATCTTGAATCAAGCTCCTTTGTGGTTGCCTGGTAATCAGTAACTATGAAAAGACATCTCAGTCAGAAAAATCAATGGCTAATCCAACAGCAGGTAGAAATCTTTCATATTGTCTTCATGTTTGCTTTTCCTTTTCAAAATTTTTCTCAGTGCACAGGAGGAATAACTTACAAAATAATGTACTTATTTCTATAAGATCCTTTTCATCCCAAAGTCTCTTAATAAACTGATGTTATGGTATCAACTTTTATCCATCAAGATGACGTCATAAAGCATAATTGCTGAAAATTTCAGGTATGTCTGACCTGCAGTGAGTGCCACCTACTGAATCACTTCTGCGCAGTGTCTAAGCCACCATCTCCATCTACAAAAGGTAATTTAAAGGCTCCTGTTTATAATGTTGTTTGTATGCAGAGAGTAGCACCTTCAGGTAGTGGTAACTACCCACAGAATCCCACTAATCTAAGGGTAGAGCTGAGAAAACTGAATTTTGTTGCAAAAAAATATTGGCACAGTGTTAGTAGGGTGAAAAGCAAGGGGGTAAGAGCAATCCTGGCTCCAAGAAAAGGCTGCCCTGGCCTCTTCCCGTTGTGCACAGGGGCAGCTTTGGCTTGGGCAGAGACCCCGCTGCCCTGGACCTGCTCTCCTACACCAAGTGCTTTTAACACTTGGCACTTGACTTTTAAGTCAGCACTTCTGAGCTCTTCAGAACAAAGTCACATGATGGCCTGTCAGAAGCAGAACAAACTTCTTGGAGAGTACAGGCAAATACAGTTGTTGGGAATCTGGAAGCTGAGGCATTAATGTGAAAAAGAAGGAATCCAATCTTTGCAGTTACAGAGAGCGCTGGTCTGGTAACTTTACCTTGCATGGACCGTCTGATTTTTAAAAAAACAAACCAAAACAACACCTAAATCTTCAAGTGCATTACTGCACTTTATTTCTATTGAATAAAGTGATATTTTAGGTTACAATTTTAGAGGAGTATTCTTGAAGTAAAAACAATAGAAAACAATAACAAGTCATGAAATAATGCAGTTCTATAGTTTCTGTATTGTGTAATAATTTTTCTAATTCTCACACTTAGACATAAAAAACTGTCCACAAAAAACCAGTAGTTGTGAACTGTAATTACTGTATTTGTACATTTGTGAGAGTCTTAATGTTCTGGTGCTGCTTAGTGAGGGAAAACTATAATAAACAATTGTGATGAGCTGGTGGAACACTAAAAGGACATAAATTAGAACTGATGTTTGTTTCTCGGACATCATTATTGGAAAGTTATTTATTTTTATTTCTTCTTTAGCGTCTTCATCGGTGTCTCAGTTTTTACAGGCTTTTCCTACCTTTGTGCCTTATCTGGCCTGCGTAGCACATCACAGCTGTCCCGTATCCCAAACTGGCTGCTGGCCTTCCTTGAGATTGAATTTTATGAGCTGGATGGATCATTTTTAAAGAACAGAGCGTATCCATTTTGGATAGAGTCCTGTTAGAAGCTAGCCAGGTTTCTTCCCAGTTCAGTAGTCTATCCACATGGAAAAATGTTATTGTAATGCCAGCACAACCGACTATGATGTGGACACGCTAAAGCACCAGACAATCCTTACCTCATGAAATTAATCACTGCCCAGCTGATTTCGGTTAATAATGTGTTGTACTGAAAAGAAGTGTAGTGAAGATGAGTATTAGTATTATTTTAATGTTACTATATCAATAAATTCTAAGATTTTATTGCAAAGGAGAGAAACCTTTGCTGTCGGAAATTTTAGGTTACTCTTTTGCCTTACTCTAAGAATTATGACAGCCAGCCTGGTTTTGTTTGATTTAAGGGGAGTTCTTCCACTGATTTCAGTGACAGCAAGCAGGACTCTGTGATTTCAGTATAGTAAGAAACTAAAGTATTTTCCACCGTAGTCCCTCTCAGCTTTGGGACAGTTATTATATTGTTTTCTTTGAAAATACCAACTACTTGGAAGAAAACACACTCAGTTTCTCAGCATAAAGGAAAATAAAGGGAGGGTTATGTTTTCACTTAGTATTCTCTCTTTTAAAATCCCCATTGTGATCTAAATAAACTAATCTTCAAGAAGTAAGTTACTTCTGTTAGCTCAGTGAGATAATATGAAAGGCTACATCCTCAGGTAACAGAAATAATTTTTACTTCATTGGTTTCACTATAATAGGGCTACATTGATTTAATCAGATGAAGTTTGTCCACACACTTTTAAAATTGATTTGTAACAGGGTTGGGTAGTTTTTGGCTTTTTTTTTTTAGTAAATCCATGTTTCCTAGTGGGTTCTTTTAGAACTCTGTGTTTTAGAATTGTATTCCAATTTATATAAGAGCATTTTCCCCTAATAATATACATGGTCCATTTGTTCCTTACTGATTTTTCCAAAGTATTCTTCTTTTCTTTCCAGTATACCCTCCTAGCTACTAATGCAGAGATACTGAAAGTGCAAATTGAAAACAGTTAGCTAAATAGTTTCATCACTTACTGTGAACATAAAACGATCTGTTCTTTTCTGTGGTCTTTCAATCAATAACATCTTCCATTTTGTGACAAACTCCACCTGCAGCGTTAGGGCACCTAATAGAGAAATGGCCTTCCTTTCATTTTTTTTCCTTTCTTGTGTAACTTACCAATTAATAAAAAGAGTGACTCTTCAGTAAAGACCATCTAACAGTTTTCTAGGAAGCCACAGACCAGATTGTCTGTCATTGTTGAGAGTAATTAAATTTCTAGAAGAAAATGTTCCATTTCAGTACAGGTCAACTTGAGTATACAGAAAGATTTAAAACCCAGTCTGATCTATAGCCCTTGGTTCAGTACAAATCACACCTGCAAGTACAGGTAAAAAGGTTTAAGCAATTAACCAGGCACTGATTTTCCAAGGAATAATGCATTTTCTTGTTCTGGAGATAGAATATTAAGCATGAACAGGAGAGGAGATGCAGGCGTCTTTTTGGTTGTTAGTCCAAGAAACCAAACAAAACCTCCTAGCCCAAGTGCTGGAGCTGCAGGTGGTGGGACTTGTATTCCCAAGTCCTTCAGTTCCTCTAGGAAACACTGCATAAGCTCCTCAGTCACACACTTTTTTGCATTGTCAGTACCTTCCCTAATTATTGTTTCCCAGTGCTGTGAGCTTGAAGTTTTCTTTGGAGAAATTACTGTTGTCCCACTGACTTGAATGAAATCTGGGATGCTAGAAAACATGATCGTCTTTCCAAGTCAGCTAAGAGTCTTTGACAACTTTAAAACAAATAACAAATAGGACGAGAGACCTGAATAGCTTTTCATGTCCTTAAAGAAACGTGTATGACATCTATTGCTCTGTTTACAGAAAGCAGCAAATTATTCCCCAAAGTTTGTTCAATTGATCCAAGAGCCAAAAATGCAAACTACGTCACAGCAGTGAAACTCTGCCTTCTCTTTAGCCAGGCTGATGCAGTGAGGTGCTCCTGCATTTAGCAGCATAAGCCTAATAGTCTTCAGCAATTGATTCTAATATTGCCCTGTAAATGAGGGTGACAGCAATGTAGCCACTCAAAATAATGTCTTACTACATCCTTCCTAAGCATGTCGTGCCTAGCACGTTGGGATTGTTCTATTATTAGATATCTGTACAGGAAATAGCAAATAATTTACTCAAGTTGTTTGTCTCATTCTCTAAATTGATCAGTGGCCAAAGAGAGTGGTGTGCGGATGCGCACTGGCAAATAGATGCTAAATCTCATCCAAAACAAACAAACAAACAATATTCTAATAAATACCTCCTACTGTAGAGTTCATTAAAAACAACATTTTATTTCTGGCTTTCTGAATCAGAATCATGAAACTAGTGAAGAAAAGCAGAAATTAAGGTTGTCGTGGTCACTGTTTCTGGGTATTTGAGGAACTACAAAAAGGCAGCATGGTGAAGCACGCTACCCTACATGCTGTGGTGATGCAGGACATCAAAGGAATATTTAAAAGGAATGCACATATTAAAAGTCTACCTGTTAATTTTACAAGTCCAACTTAACATATTGTGCTACCTTATATAATGTCTAACCCACAAAACAGTCTGCTCTATATTAATTTTCAAATTTTTCCTAAATGCTTAAAGAATATTTTCTGAGGTTATAACTGTATTTCTGATTTGCTTTTGTCGCATATTTATTTGGTCAGCAACCATCCTGAGTCCTAACTGACTCATTTATGGGAGCCACTGAAAATCTGAATGTTGAAACATTTTGCAAATAAAATTATTTAGAACAAAATGCTGTCATCCCCTTTACTACTATGAATAGTACAAGCATGCACAAACTGAAGGCAGGTTCAACCCACAGTGACTTACTAAGAGAAAAATGTAAACCCCTTGCATGAGAGTCATACTTGAAGTTTACTACGTTTTTCTATCTCTGCTTCTTTCAAAAATAGTGATCTTTCTCTTTCATAATGATTCATGGCCCTGGGTACTATGGCAATTTCCACTGAAGCACACATCTGAATTGTACAAAACAGACTCCTGCAATGCTCTACAACTCACTTTGCAACTACATTTGTTTTAAACATCCTATCTACAAATACTTTAAACAGAAGACTAAAAATTTTATTTTATTAGATTTTTGTCGGCAAATATGTTGCATTTTAACCAAATCTCTAAAACTATTTATGGTACAGTTGTCCAGTTCAATCTTGAGAAAGATTTAGATTTCTGTGTTTAATACTCTGACTTTATACACTCAATATGTACATATAATTTTAAGCTGTGGGATATTTTTCTAAGCAAGAGCTTGAAAACAATAATGGTTGCTTGTCTTTGAAGAACACTTTCACAGGAACAAATATAGCCCTGGGGACTGCTGTATTCGAATCTGGACATTTCAGATGGACCTCCAGTGAAGGGCTACATTTCCACAGTATCTGACATTTGCAGCTACCACGTATGCATAGGAAATTTATTTCAGATCAATTTACAGGGGCAAAAAGACAAGTCACTAAAAGCACAGGTGAGATACTGTCACTTTTCTCACACACGACAGATCCTTGTGCTTGGGTGGTGCCGTTGAGCAGGCTCCCAGCAGTGCCAGGTGCTCTCCAGCAAGGGGTGGTAGCATCTGCTGGTGAGAACCAGCCCTGGCTGTGCTTCAGCTGCCGGCGCTGAGAGAAACATTAGCTGCGGAAAAAAGAATGGGGGAAGCCCGTATGTAACATATGCAGGAGGCAGGGAGCTGGATATTAATTTCTATATTTTGGTTTCTTTTTTTTCCCTTTTATATCCTTTTTTTTGGCTAAAAATATGTTACAGTAATTGTTGATAGTTTAAGAGTAATCTGCACAACAGTGTACATAAAGCACTTGGAATGCTTTGGAGCTGCTGCCATTAAAAAACCCCTACAATGTCAGTCGTGTTGAATCATGCAGGAATTTTGGATCTTACTCTGGGATAGCAAATATTTTTGTGGGTGTACAGAAATGATGTTAAGCAATATGTGTACTCGGAAGGTCCACAAAATTTTGATTAAGTGATAAATTGAGTCCATCTGTTCTGAAACTACTCCATTTATGATCTCAGCAGAACAATGTATTTTCCATTTCCTGCAGTTTTTAAATCTTGTTATCTAATCCAACTTCCAGTGAAGACAATTCTTTTTAACAATCATTTAACTGGAAGATCCTTCTCCTCTCCCCTAAGAAATGGTCTGAATAGCCTGTGCACTGCTTCCATCTGCATGCACCTATAATTTCCAATGCTTTTGGACACTACGTCCAAAACAGGAACGGGAAGACCAAGGTATGATTAGGTACCATGCTCAAGACTGCACATGAAAGTATTGCAGGGCAGAGTTCAGAGGAGCAGAGTCCAGTTCACTTGTTGCACAGTCCTGTGCCTCAGGTACGTAACCACTTCTCCAGCTATGTTCCTTATCTATTGTCTCACATTGCTGAAGCTGGATTCAAATTCCTTTCCAAAATTCCCAGCCCTAACAGCCTGAAACCATCCTAATGGCTGGGCAGTCCCAGACAGCACAGCCTTTCCTGTTTTCCCAGCAGTACTGGAACAGGAGCTTAGAGAGTCACATAGAGCTGTCGTGCCTGTGGTGTGTGCACTGAGCTGCTGCTCCCTCTCGGAGTCAATTCAAGCACATCACTCGGGCCTGCTGAGAGTGGGAAGCACCAGCTGGCTGGCAGGACACAAATACAAATTGTATTTAGTTACTAAGGCATTATTGCAGTAATAGGACGTCCATGGATGACTAACACGCGGTTGTAGCTGCAGGTAGCCGGGCACACGCCTGCCTGCCATGGGCTATGTGCGGTTGCCAGTGACTAACAGCTCACCAGATAAGCTTAATCCAAAAATCTATGGAAATCAGCATTTCTTTCTGTTGCCTCCAGTGAGTTTTGCATCAGACTTGACGCGCGGTAGAGCCGGGCTGGGTCTGAATTAGTGGCCACATGCTCGAGGCTCGATGCTCTGAGGAATCAGTGCCAGCCTAGTGAAACTCCCGCAGAACAGTCTGGGGGACTCAAGCCGGTGGAGCAATGGGACCCCGGTGCGTGGGGTGGCTGCAGCGATGGTCAGGTCTCTTGTCCCCGGGTGCAGCCTGGCTGTGACGAGGTTGGCAGTCCCGCCAGAACCACCACAGTAGTGGCCAGATAGAAAAAAGCCGGCTGTAAACTTTTGTATTTCCCAGAGTCCTGGGCAGAAGTTTGTTTCCACCGCTGTACAGTGTGAACGCTGCTGGGGGGACACACGGAACCCCCGAGCTGTGCGGGACGGGGTGCTGCAGACCCGGAGCGGGGCAGAGCTGACGGGGAAGCCCCTCACCACGGGAGGAAGCTCCTCGGCCCTCGGGCGGTCCCCCGGAGGTGCCGCCGGCGCTGCCCGTGCCGGAGGAGAGGCAGCGGCAGGAGGGGCGATGCCGCCGCGGTCCCGCCCTCGCCGCGCCAGGGAGGCTCCGCGGGCCCCAGAGACACCTCGGGCGGCGGCAGGAGGAGGAGCAGCAGCAGCAGCAGCAGCAGAAAAGCCCGGTCCCGGCCCCAGCTCCAGCCCCGACCCCGCTGCCTGCTGCTGTTCCGCCGGCCGCAGGTGAGAGACCGCCGCGGGAGGGGAGATGCCCTGGGAGGGTGAGGGCTCAGGGGTCGCGCTGCGTGGAGCACGACAGCAAGAGTCGAAGGCTCGATGGGTTTCCCGTATAATGGTAATTTGCTACCTCGTATGACACCACTTGATACACTTGGGAACGGCGAACAAGTGTTGAGGCCCATAAACCTCTTCTCCAAGTTTATTTTGCTCAGAAAAGGCGGATTTGGTAAAGCTGCGAGGCCTGAGCATTGGCTCATGAATGGAGAAGTTTGGGGTTGTCTTTTGCACTCAAAAGCCAAAAGCTGGCTGCTTCTTACTAGAGGGTATTTTGGATCCTTTTTGGATTGCACTTTTTTAGCACAATAGGGCTTTAAACTGCTGAAGGAGGTACTTAAATACCAGAGCGTGCTTGAAATATCAGCAGAAGTTTGGTTTGTGTCTTTTTGCAGAAGTTTGGGTTTTGTCTTTTTATACTGCTGAATATTTCTAATCTCCATGGGACGTGTTATGGCATTTTTATAACCGCGGTTAATAAAGGGGTTAAAATACTTTAAAACATAGAACAGCATTGGGTCACTGTTGCTGGGATCTGATGTTTGCCAGTGGCAGGTGAAGGATCAGGAACGGGGCGTATCATCAGCAATGACCCAGGACAGGACTCAAGTCTGTGAAGCCTGAGACTTCTGTCATAAGCAGTAAGGATGTGGTCAGCACAAGTGCTGAGAACTGGGCAGAGACACTTTGAAACCCTTTTTGGACACGCAAAGTAAATATGCAGTGTAATGTTTGAATTTGGTTCAGCATAGAAGTCTGTTTTTCTCCTGTCAGATGTATTCTATTTTATTTGTATTACTGAGAGCCTGACGCGCTCGGTTGTGGCCCAAGACCATGCTGTGATAAGTGCTGTGCAAATACAAGGTGGGGAAAATCCTCACAAGTGTACCTGAAAATTTTGGATTTGTTTCTGAAGTGGTTGAGATTTATTACAGGAAATAAAGCTTCTGGGCACAGTGATATGAAAATTACTTCATAGTGGGAAATAGGATGTAAATGTACCTGCATTAGTGACCTTACTGTTTTCTGCTAAGATTCATGATGGAAGGCTTGGGGGGATGGGTGTGGGGTTTTTTTTGCAAATAGAAAAGAGCGACCTGGGAACTTCTAAAAGGAGCGCACCTCAAAAAAAAAAAAAATATATATATATA
>VZTI01001048.1:4557126-4578387 GCA_013397865.1 Struthidea cinerea | reverse complement strand
AAAAAAAAAAAATATATATATATATATGAGCTTGTTTATTTTATGTCTAAAAAGGAAAAGTACTATAAAGAAATTCTATAGCTATTATATATTTTAAAGGCTAATAAGAATAATTTTCAATACTCCTTTTATGCAAGCAGGATTCCAGGAGAGAAAGAAAAAAATTCCAGGAGGGTTTGATGCTTGTGTCTGGGTCAGAAGTAAATGAATAAAGAGTGGGATGTGATTGTTGTGTGAGTTGGAGGGGTTTCATTGTTTTTTTAGGTATTCTGATCTTTCAAATGTTGAAGTCCTGATCTGGACAGCTTTTTATGATCCTCTATAGGTGGAAAAAGAATGTGTTGAGGTATGATACAGTGCATTCATGGTATATTTGTGTCTATAGTGAATTAAGTACTTCTGCAAAAACTCTTCATTGGAGTGGGTGACTCTAAAACCAGTATTTGCCAAAGGCACCACACCTTGACAATTTCCCCTATCCAGAAGTGTGGAACAGAAACAGAGGGGTATGTGCAATACCTCTGAAAACAGTAAGCCAATATGGGTTTCTAATGGCCATTATAGCATGTTATTTTTGCTTCCAGAAGCCATTAGGAATAGCAATTAGGGTCATTGGGGGTTCTTGTAAAGCAGCCATTAAACTTCTTAAATTTTTCTTAATGAAGCTAATGTCAACACCATTAAGAGTAAACAAGAGAGACTTCATTCCCTAATGTATGTGGGTATTTGTGTTCTCAGGGCTTGTGCTAAGTGAAAGAGCAGGTGCTGGTTGAGAGCTAATTAGTTTAAGGTGTAAGCCTAGAGACGATGATCACTGTTTTCTGTTAAGGTGGGCGTTTGTGTAATTGCCAGTTGCTCTTAGATTAAAAAAAAAAAAAAAAAGGAAACAGTATTCACCATGCAATTACAATAAAATCTCTAAATTGAAATCTTAGATTTTTTCTTGTTTTATGCCATTGACTTGGGTTTAACGTTGCAGAATTTATCAAAATTACTTGTTCTGATTTTAACTTATTAGGAAGACTGTAAAACATAGGGTGAAATACTTCACCCGGTGATTGCTCCCTCAGTCTAAGAGTTTGTGTTGAAGCTATGTTTTGTCTTTCTGAAAAAGGATCTGGATTTGTTTCAGATTAATACAATGTAATGGTCAAACTGCACTCAGCACCTGCAAAGCTTCTGTATTGCAAGTATATTTTTTCTTGCTACTGCAAGTAAATTTTTCTGTATAGAAATACCTTTTTCTGCGGATCCAGGAGTGTTTTATTGTCCTAGGAAGTCAGCCTGGGAGCTGAGGTGTGTGGGCGCAGCTGGGCAGGAATGGGATGTGCTGTGGGTGCCACGGGAGGGTCAGTGGCACTGGGGAGCCTCGGCCACTGCGCTGCCACTCGCTGCTCTCTGCTGTTCTTTGGCTCTCTCTGACAACAGCTGTGCTCACAAGCAGCTCCAAAGAGTTCACAAGCGCTGCTCAAGAGTTACAGACCTTCCTTAAACCAACAAGGCTTTTCAGATGAGAGTCGAGACCTGGCTGAGCCAAAGATCTCTTTTCTTCTGTAATAAAACCCAGCCAATATTCAAATTTAAAGTGCCATTCAAAGAGCTAACCTGAATACCGCATAAAGAGGGAGATAATCGATTAAACTAACATCTGCAAAGTTTCAAGATGATTATTTGCTAAACTGACAGGATGTTACAGTGTGAAATAGTTTGTAAGCACTGTCCAGTTAGATCATCTTGTATTACAATAAGGAAGTGCAACTTCTTCCTCAGGCCATTACAGCAGACTTCATGAAGAGTCTGTCTTGTGTTTGCTAAAAAAATGCATTTTACATTTCACATTGTGAGAACAGTAAAGACATTGATCTCAGATTTTCTCCTACTCTTACTTATAAAACTACAACATTTTCACCTGGAAAAAAATGCTGTCTTAAAAAATTAGGAATTTTACAACACTCCTATCTCATAATAAAAATCATTATCGTTGTTATCTCCAGAGACTTGGAAATCACTTCAAGTAACTGATGTTGTTTGTCTTTCACCTCTAACACCATCCTGTCTTCCTGAGGCTCCTCAAGTAGGATCCAGGCTCTGCCTTGAGGTGCTGAGCAGCAGGGTGCTCCATATCCGCAGGCAGGGGGGCAAGCCATACATTGGATCTTTCCTTTGGGAATGTTTTTCTTTGCTTAGTAATCACATACGATAGCATAAATATGCTGTAGTGATATATTCCTGCACGCTGTGTGTAGGTTGCTACTGCTGAATGTTACCTTTTAGTGAAGTTAAGGTGTAAAAGGTGGGATGTTTTTGTCTAGGTTACTCAAAGATAAACAGCAGAATTTAAGTAAAACGTGGGGCTGTTGTTCCTTTTCTAACCAAAGCATTTTTTTACCTCAGTACCTTGTAATTATGACATGTCAAAATGTGCCCTTCAAACAGCTTTGTTTTGTGTAGTCTCTTTTCAGTAGCACTTTTATAAAAAATAAACAAACATCCTCCTCTGTAGCAGCCAAGCTGATGGTTTGATTTTTACTGCACAGGCCCTACAGTTCAGAGGCTTGAGGTCTGTTGTGCATTAAAGAAGAAACAAAGTGAAAACTGTCTCCTGTGACAGCAGGCCTGTATACACCGCTTTTCCTGAGAGCTTCCTTCACAGCTGATGGCCAAAACGTTCCTCTCTTAACAGCTGTTCTGTAATCCTCTTTTCAGCAATAAAAGTAGCTTCTGGTCTGTAATTAGAGAGAAGGAACCAACAGGGTGTGTTTAACTTCTGTCTCTGGGCACAAAACTAAAGTGAATAAATAATGATTCTAGTTAAAAACAGAAATAACAACGATTACCAAGGCTGCAACTGGCATAAGTCAGAGAAAGGTGACAAGTTTTTCTGAGCAGAGCTGGCTGCTTCTGGCAGCTTCTCCCTCCAGTGCCCCAGTGCTCCGTGTGTGCTTTGTTCACTGCAGTGTCTGTGTGTTTGCTCTGCTCAGGTTGCTGCTGGGGCCTTCTGGCAAAGATAATTGAAGGAGGTAATTTTCAGGCTCTTTCTCCAGTGTCCTGCATCGCTTAAGAGTAGTGGTAGGGTTTTGTCCCACCTTCTGTTCTGTGGGATGCAGAGACAAGTGCTGTTTGACATGCAAGTTCTCATTCAGCCCACAACGAAAGGAATGTATTTTTCTGAGGTGTTCAGCAAGAATAGCAATAAATTCTTTTTTTTTGGATAATGCTGCCTTGTAAATGGCTTGTTCTAAAGCCACAAGCAAAGTCTCAGAATCAATAGAAAGATGCTTTAAAGGGCTTTGATAAAGTTGTCAGGTCTTGAGACTGGATGCTTTATTTCAAGGAAGGAGACAACATAGGAAGTGTTTTATAGGTAGACAAATGTAGAAATAGTTTACCTATGATTGTATAATTTTGGGTTTAGGTTGTTACTTTTCACTCCATGAATATTTGTTATGACTAATAATAATGAGTTAGCATTTCAATGAGTTGAATAAAATATTGCAGTAAGATGCTCTTCATTTGTACTATAGCCTGGGTTTT
This sequence comes from Struthidea cinerea, assembly GCA_013397865.1. Classification (NCBI taxonomy): domain Eukaryota; kingdom Metazoa; phylum Chordata; class Aves; order Passeriformes; family Corcoracidae; genus Struthidea; species Struthidea cinerea. The sequence continues at coordinate 4,574,853 of VZTI01001048.1, read as the reverse complement.
AGTCATTACTTAATTATTCACTTAATGCCCAGTCTGGGACATTTTCTGCATTATTTATATAAAAATATACGTTCATACTGGAGGTTCTTTGAAAGAACTAGTCGATGATCAAACCACCTAGCAGTGACTAATTCTTACTTGAATACCATTTTCCATCCAAGTAACCAAAATGGTGAGGGAACAAGCGTTCCAACAGGATGACAGAGCACACGGAAGGGCTGGGTAAGGAGTGCAGCTGGGAAGGAGCTCACAAAGGTGGATTGGGACAGACTGAGCTCACTGAGGTTTGTTCAAACTCAGCTGAAATTAATGGCAATGGGCAATAAAGCCCTGATCATTGAAATGCCAGATATTCTTAGCATCTGTCTCATGTCAACCTGAGCCCATCTGTTGCGGTATTTCAGGCAGGACCTGCTTGCTCAAACAAGCTCAGACTTAGGCTGTGGGGAAAAACCCAGATTGGGTCAAGTTGAAAGAGGATGAACTTTGTACTGGAGCTTTTCCGTGTGTCTGTCTCTTTTTCCCTGTTATTGCTACTGAGCACATGTGGGAATAAATCAAAAAGCTAAGTTGCAGTGGCAGAACAGAATTTTGGTTTCAATTTTCTCATTTGAAAGGAAGTTGGGGTACCGCCATCAGAACTTTCTCACTTCCTGACACTCTTTGCCTGACCTTCTACTCCTCCTTTGCTGGCAGTTTCAGCTGTGAAGATGGCAGGCATTTCAATGCCAAGAAAACAAACATTTATATATTCGTGAGATACATGTTTATTGGAATAAACTAATACAAGTAACAGAAAATGTGGTAAATGTATGTAGGCATTACTAATACATTTTAATTAGGAACTTGGTTTTGAGGTTAAAATTTATATTCTTCTGGATTTTACATAATTACCAGTCACTTTGTATGCTTGTGAGCAGATTGAGTTTTGGGGTTTTTGGGCCCAATTTTGCTCTGTTATGAAGTATCCACCTTGTTCATTAACTTAATGATTTTTCTTTTTTTCCAGCAAGGTCTTGTGTATATACAGGAGGACACAGCCTCTTTTGGGAACGTCCTGGGAACTTTAAATCCCTTTCTGCTCACTTGTTACGTAACAATGACTAATGATGTTTGAATAAAAAAAGTGGTTTTTCTCTAGAAATGTATGACTTTGAGTATGAACACAGGAGTAAATGCACTGAAGGCTGTGATTTTTATGGTGCAGCTAAGCTGGCTCAAGGAGCAGCTGTCATTAAAAGCCAGCAGCTCTGTTCCCTTCCTGCCCCTGTGCTTCCACCCCGCCCTGAAGTCAGCACTGGTGCTCATCTGACCTGCTGCAGAGATGATTCATGAAGCTAAATGGACAAAATGCAATTTTTTTTCACAGGATAAGCATTTTTTAAGTATGAGTTTTTTTTTTTTCCTCTGTAGGAACAGAACAACCAGGCTAGAGGAAGTGGCCAGAATGTGTTGTTGAACTTCTAGAGAGACAGACGGGGACAGTTCCCTCCTTGTCAGTGGTGGCTGTACTGTAAAATTGGGCTCCTGGTTATCCCAGTAGTAAGTTACACTTCTGAAAACATGCTGGAAAAGTGACCTGGACTGTGCTTTGGTTGGAGGTATTGCCAGTTGAATTGTTATCCCAATTTCAGTATTTCTTAAGAGCTCTGTTCCGCTGTTTTACTTGTACAGCAGGAAATGAACATAAAAATATTTCACTGTAGTGCTTTTTAAAAATCATCTGTATTTTTTTTTTCAAGTTCCTGAGGAGTATCCTGTTTTGAATTTAGTATTTTTTACTTTTTAATTTTAGATTGCTAATTGTAACAATTACAAGTCCCCCGCTCCCTTCTCCCTCAGGATGCTGCACTTTTAAAATAAGGCTGAAGAAGCTTTGCAGCCCTGCAGCAACAGTTGATGTATATTGTGGTTTGCTTGAGACTGTGCAGTGTTATTGCACATACACAAAATTCACAGCTGTTCAAGGTACTCAGAACAAGGAGTTGCTCTGAAAAGTGATAACTTGATTTGATAACAGTATGAACACCATGTTTAGCTTTCAAAGAAATAGCAAAAACCCACTGTAGTTACTTTGTAAAAGCAGTTTGATGCAGTTTTTAGAGTGCCACAAAAGGCGAAATTCCACACAGGCTGTTTTATTTTCCCCAGTGAGCTGATGTGTTGATTGCTTGCATGTTCAGAGCTCACTTGTGGAGTTGTAGAACACGATTCAGTGACACAGGTTGTCAGTCTGAGCAGAGATGCATGTGGGTGTTAATTGCTTCTGGTCAGGTGCAGACCAATTATTTAACAATCTTGTTAGATAAAGGAGATTAAATTGCAATTAATGAATCTTATATTGGGAGAATAAAGGAGGAAGTTTTGCTTTTCAAGATTCTGGACAGATTTAGGCAAGAAATAAGAGTTGTTCTTTTCTTATATTGGTTCCATATTCCATAACCATTTATCAAGCATGTTTACACAGGGATTTTGGATGTAGTTGTAACTAAACTGGTTTATCAGAGTAGCATTGCTCTTTCCAGCTTTGTGGTTGAATTTTAATAAGTTCTCTTTTTGTATGCAAGTTCGTGATGGTATCACCCTGATTTGTGCCTTCTTTGGAAGACACCAGCCAGCTGTATTTGTGTCCACCCCATATGCAAGTGCTTTAAGCACCTCAGGGTTCTGGGTGATGCCTCTCTGCGCCCACTCACTCAGCCTGGACCTTAGGAACAAATGCCCTGGACATTAAAATCAGTTCTGACTCTGTGAAGTAAACAAACTTTTCTGGGGTCCCATGTGCTAGGAGCACTTAACTCCTGGAGGCATGAGATAGCTGACAGTCACAAAGACATAGAGCTAGTAGTGAGGGGGAATTTTTAAAGCAGTTTTCCAGGTGATGCTAGCGATTGCTGGTCGGTGCAAAACAAACTACACAGCATGCTGTTCCCTGAATCTTCCTTCTTTGAAGTGTTCTTTAGGATTTAGTCAATATTTCCCAGGCTTCCCATGTTCCTGTTCCTGTACTTGACACCCCCAGCACGGGCTTTTCTTTGCTCTGTGAGAAGGATCCAAGCAGACTTTGATTCTGGTTCCCTGTGCTGCTGTGTGACCGCTGGCCAGTCGCAGACCCTTGGGTGGTCTGTTGCGTGGTTACCCTACAATTTGAGTTCAGACCTGAAAAACTGGTTTTTGTATGCACCTGCTCTGCTAGGGAACAGCCAGGTGATTGTGGATGATCTTTGCTGGTGTCCTATTCTGCAGAGGAGGCTGAGTGCTGCTCCTTGCAGTGCCATCCAACCAGCCCTTCCTGTGCTCCCCTTGTCAAATGAAGGACTCTTATGTTTAAAGAGCTTTAGGAATGTCCAGGCAAACTTCAGATAGATGTAGGCTCCTGTGACAGCCATGAGGAATTTGTGATTACAGAGCAGAGCTGCTTATGATAGCAGAGTTTCCTCACCTCCCCCAGCAGTGCACACAGGCTGCACAAATATCTTCTGACATAAATGTATATTCTTACACCAGGGGAGCAACGTTATAATTACAGCCACACTAGTTTTTAGGCAATAACCTAGGAGGGTGGCTGCACAAAATGTTGTCAGGGAGCAAGTCAAAATGCCTTGGTTATTACCTGTGTATGCTATTATCCAACGTAAGGTAAATGTGAGACCAGTTATTCTGCTTTTCTTTACAGGAGGCTGTGAGTTTGTACATTGGCAGTTACTATGGGAAATTTTACATGCTATTAATCTTCATGTTTTAATTGATCTGCTGATAATTTGTTGGTATAACTAGGTAGGTAGTTTTCTTTGCCGTGGTAGCCTTTAAAAAAATCTTTATAATCTGGATAATTTGATAATTTGGACAGATCATTTGTAGCACACAAACTGTATTGTGTGCCTTTTTATTGGAAGTAAACCCTGCGTCGGAATGATCTCAAGATGTAGTTTTCTCTAGTTCTAACCTGCTTGGGATGAATGCTTGTATTCCCATAAACTATTCACCAATTGTTAATTCTTTTCTATGTTGCTATATCGCTAACAGCATAGGGAAGATAGGCAACGGTGAGTTTTATTCACCCACCCTTTCTCTTTTTAAAAAAGCCAAGCCTTTTTTTATAACGTGGTAGTAACCTGAGGGGTTACTGCACCTTCCTTGCAGTATTGCCAAACACAGCTTTTGGTTATGAATTGTTAACAAAAAGAAGAAAGCCTTTCAAAACTGCATGCTGATTTCCCACTTCTCTTATGATTTTTTCTCTCTTTTTGGCTGAATGTGAGCATTTCTCTGCAGTCCAATGCTAAAAGCTTTGTTTAAAACACAATTTTGTGATTTAGGGTCCACTAAAAATGTCTGCTAACATTAATATTCTGATAAAACACCAGTGCTGTGTCAGTGGGCTTAAACATTCTTATAACTTCCTTCCTGTCTTAGTGGAGAAGTCAGCAAACTTTTAAACAGTTTCTTTGGACCTTTAGTTTTTCACATGTATTTCCCAATAACTTCAAGCATACTAATTGAAGAAATATATGGTGAAGATTAAATGCTCTCTTTCTGGAATGTGCGATTTTGGGTTTTGTATTGATGCGGTTACCTTGGGTTGGTTTATATGGTAGCTTGTTTGTGCAAGAGACTAATTTCTGACCAGAACTAGACATACTGCGTGCTCAAAGTCAGAGTACTGACACAAATATCTGCTTTTATTGATGAGCTTCCTGGCTGTTCTTTTGACTTCTGCTAGAATGAGAATATGCTTTTTCTTCCTTGGGATTTCTTGACCCGCAGTCCGAGTTCCTTGATGCGTCATTCACTGAATCATCCCTGTTCCTTAGACTGACCTCCTCTTGATCCTTTCTGGAGGGTCATAAAACCAGAGCAAACTGGGACAATCCCTCAGGGGCTCAGAGGAGGAGCCAAGTGCTGCTCCCTGGCTGCAAGGGGGGAGCATCCCCTTGTGTCCAGTCTGTATCGGCTCTGGGGAGGTCACTCACACACAGCCCTGTCAGAGCCCCTGGGGAAACATGGTTTTGTGCTAACGTCCAGATTCATCTCAGCCAAAGGCGGAAATGTTAAAGGAAATGGATAAAATCTAACACCTCTTAAAAGAGTTGATGTACTAGTTATTATAGTTGCTGTCGTGAATATATTTTTCTGCAAAATCTTAACTTTTGTTTATTCTGGTTGATTTGAGTCCTTGCTTTTTGTTTACAATACAGATTTATTTTCAGCTGTGATGTTGATAAAGTGGACATCTAGCGTTCATAGTACATGTAAAATCTCTCTTATATTTGGGATGCTTGATTTGCAGCTTTGATTTTACTTTATTTTACTTCTTTTGTCAGCCCCTTTCGGAAATCAGGATTTCATAAATCAGTGGTTTGGGTGGAGAGTTCAGTGATTGTTGGTTTCCATGTTCATCACATTTAGACACTAGCTAGTGTCTACATATAAAAATTTGTCTTAATGCTTTCTTAATTTGTGCTTGACATCTGCAACTGACAGTGTACACTATGTTTCCCAACGGGACACTTTTTTCTTTTACTCCACTGATTTTCTTTGAATGTCATTTGAACTTTTGCACATTTCTTGCAAATCTGCTGTCTCCCCACACACGTTTTTTTAAACTCCACCTAAAGCTGGGAGCTTGTGGGAAAGACATAGAAAGCTTTTTTCTGTGCTTTCAGTGCCTTTTTGTAAAAATTCTGTGGAGCAATTACAGTGTTTTGAGACCTAAGTTTTGACTGTTTGCTTATAATTAATTTCAACTTACTGTATCATCTGGGGTTTCTTTGTGCTTATATATGCTTATAGGTACATTAAGCAAGTAGACAGTGATTAAATTATTGGTGTAGTTCAACATATATGCACCTGAACAGATTAATTGCTAACAGTCATTTTAAGGAGTGGTTTTTAACAAAAACACATACCAGACATTTTCACTTCCATTTTATTCCTTCTCTTCCTTGTTTCTGGCTTGTAGGTCTCTATGCTTAGACTTAGCATGCTGATGAAGTAGTAGAACTTTGGGTGTAAACCGGTGTTTTATGATTTAAATAAAGGTTATGGCATTTTTATGTCTGTGTGTAATATATAGTGTACCTGAAAATGTAGATTTGCCTGTTTTATGCCCAGTTAAGGTCACTGAAGGGTTGCATATGGCTTATGATTTTCCTTACCCTGAAACATTTGGATGTTAGTTCCTGGATGAAGTGGGCTAACTCAGTGATAGATATGAATGTGGGGTTTGTCATATTTTGCATTATATGCTATTTCAGAAGTTTCTGCCTCATTTGTTAAAATTAATTTAAAGCCAACAAAAATGAGTGAACTGTTAGTGTGTGGGGTTTGGATTTGTAAATATGTGCGGATTGTGTTCCATCAGAAACACTCTACACACATAAATGTTTGGGTTTTTCTTTTCTTTATCATTGGGAACTCATATGTCTTTTGAGATGGTAATCAAATGCAAAAGTACTTGGTTTGGAGATTAGCCTCTAGAAGGTGTGCAAGATAAAAAAACATATTAGAAGCTGCAAATTGGACACGATTGATATTTTTTCAGTTTGTGTGCTTAGCTCCCTTCTGCCTAACAGAGTGAGCTAAACTTCTCAAACAGTTCTTTTTATCTGCAAAGTCCCTTAATTCTTCCTTCCCTATTTCCTGCTCTTGAATGCAGATCCTTTTGGTGTATATCTTGTCATGCAAAAATTGTGAGTTGGAAGGGAAGAGCACTTTTTTTTTCTCCTCCTCATGAGATTACTGGAATTTTAGGCAGCAAACGTGAAGTGTGATTTAGTGGTGGAAGCATAAACCTGGCAGTCAGAAGATGTGAATAGTGCTTGCAGGGTGATTCTAGCAAGTCTGATTTATTCCTGGCTTTTTCTTTCTGTGAAATGTTGATAGAAATAAGAGTACATGAGGTCTTATTTACTCATCCTGGAAGCTCCCAGACAAAAGTGGAAAGCATTCTGGACATTAACAGTAATTTGGCTGCTGGAAGTTGCCCAAAGTACTGGCAACGTGTTCGTGCTCTTACTGAAAAATAGAGTAGCAGTTCTCCTTTCTGTAATAAGCGTGTTTCTGTTTGGATCCTGCTCAGCAGCCTGTTGTGAAAGTCATCACTTCTAATAGCACAGTGCCCCAGGGACCAGCACAGGGCATTGACGGGCTCAGGACTGACTCGGAGCCTAAATCATTGACACTGCTCATCTAGAAAAATGATGCAATTACAACTCTCCTCCCCGCTCTGGGAAAGCATCTTGGATCTCCTCATTCGGTTTTCAGAGGTGTGGTGAGCCAATCTGACTGGGGTGAGTCTTCCCTGCTTCCATATATTTATCTGTCCCTGTTCTTTTCAGTCTTGACTATTTCCTGCAGGTCACGGACTGTGCATAACTGAACTGTTAATGGCTTTTGTCATATGTTAAAATAGAGAATTTCAGACCACCCTGACTACTTGCTTAGTGCTAAAGGCATTGAGAGGTCTGTTTTCCCCTGAGAAGCTGATCTCTTCTGTTCCTGGCTCTTACCTAGCATCTCTCTGGGCTGCTCCTCATCTTGGGGCACAAGTGGGAGCACACTTTCTCCCTATGATGGCAGCAGCAGCAGCATTTTTAGGTTAAGGTGCACATTCCTGCTGTCACCTCGTTGTTCTGCCTCTGCTCTGCAGCCAACTGCTCTCAGCTATGCTGGCTGAGCTGCCCTTGAAGCTGCTGCACACCATCACTGACCCTATCTGCCTTTTGGGCAAAAAGAAACAAAACCTAGGAGAGACAAATGGTTATCTTTGAGTTGAACTGGCTGTATGTAGTCCTAGAAACAGTGACATGCACATACTGAAAGAATGGTTTGGCAACAAGATAGGAGTAAGTGGTGGGGAGGAAGAGGAGGAGAAACTTGTTGAGAAATATTACTGTAGACGTCCCTGTTGCAGAGCCACAGCCAGGACCAGTGGGTTTATTTCTTTAAAATGAACAGCAGAACTTCCTCTCTAGGTTTCTGTTCATTAAACTGACCTAAACTCTGTGTGTAGGGAGGATGGTGATTTAGGAATAAACGTGCACTGGCTGCTGAAGATGTTTGTAACTGAGCACATCCCCAACACCTCCCATTCCACGTGTAGGCCCTCCCCCATTGTATCAGGTTTGCTGCTTGGGCAGGGAGCTGTACCTTAGCAATAAGGCAGCGATGGCAATGGTGTCAGCTTGAGCTGTACCTCAGAAGCAGTGCTGGTGTTACAGCCACGTGAAAGGAATGACAGGAACCTCACGATTTCATCCCGTTCTGTCACGCCTTTGCTCAGAGATGCTGATTCCATTTGCTACTGAAAAACTAGCATTAAATGAAAGATCCCCCCTTGTTTCTGTAAGTGAATTTGCAGCACTGATTCACTGTGTTGTTTTTGTAACCACCATGTCTGTCAGTGGGAGCTGAAGGACGGGCATTCTGCTATCCTTAACATCATGCATTCTTATCTAATTATATATTTATTTTTGAAAATATAATGCTATTACACAATAACTTAATTATTATTTTATGTGATATTTAAAGCCCAGCATTGTGCTTCCTGGCACAGCTGAACAGACATTCTCCTCCAGGAATTATATCAGTTTCTGGAAGTAGGAGAATAAAGTCCAGCAAAAGATTTAAGTGCGAACAAAGATGTTTACTGTAATGAATTGTTATAGTCAAAAATTATTTGTGTCTTATAAGCCTGGGACTACTGTATTCCTAAAATGCCTTGTGAGTATTCATTTACGTTGTTGGCATCTTTTGTGGGTGGATGTTGGTATTAGGTCAGTTCCTTTAGGAGGAAAGGGGATACCACACACTTGGAGCCTGTCAGCAAAAAATCCATAGGAGGGATGAAAGAAAAGGGATTTGAGTTTTTGGTTTAAACATACTAGTTTTCCTTCTCATACAGGGGCTAAGGGCTTCAGAAGGTTTTGAGAATTTGTATGTGCAAAAGATGGAAATATGGGATTACAAGGGAGAAAAATAACTCTGGAATTTATTGTGCTTTAACCACAGGATGTGGTTATTGAAATAATGTTCTTGGGCTTTTGGCAATAGTTGGCTCTCAGGCCTGTTCTTAAACCGTGCTGAACAACTTCAGCAAAAGTTAGAAGTAATCAGAATTTTGAACAGCTGGCACTAATTTAATGGGTGATTTGTGCTTCTACAGGAACTCCCTGTCTACCAGGGAAGATTTGACCAGTGAACTCTCAAGTTTGGATTCTCTTCCCAGATCTGCTCCTGAGGTGCTTCATTGCACGGGTTTTGGTTGAGCACTTTCCCTACGTGTAACTGCTGGCTTTCTCCTTGGGGTTCTGTGCAGAATGTGAGGTCTTTGAATCATGGTTATCTTTAAGAAACTACCAGCAGGTTGGACCTTTGGGCTATGGCTTATGTCCATTATTGGTTTGTATTTCGTTGGGGCATAGTATTAATGAAAATTTGTTGTTTCCTTCCTCAGTGTTTGAAGATAAACTCGGGATGGATGTGTTGTATAGTTCAATTACATACTCGTTGAAGGATATTGCTTTTTCTCAGTTTTGAATGGTTACTTCCTAGATTGCAATTTCTCAATTTTTGTCACTTTAATTTTTTTATCTCGTTATGCCATTTGATCTGATGGTGACTAGTTGATTTTGCATTATTAGTTTGGTACATTTTCCGTCTCCTTTAGTTGAATTAAGTCTCCCTAAAATTAATCAAGGGCTGTGTTTGTTATATACATGACTGTTGTTATGTACTTCTCTGCGCTCTAATACTCCAAACTTAAAGTGAAGGAAAATAAAAGAGGTTTTTCTAAGTAACTAAGTTACCTTTTTTTAATGCTGTAAGGTTTGGGGGTTTTTTTGACTTTTGACCAGTTTTAGCTTGATAAAGTTCAGATAGTTAAAAACACAAAAAAGCCCCAAACCACCAAAACACGATAAAGCAAATCTACGCTGCAGGTGCAGCATTGATCCAGCAGTGCAACACCACACAAATAACAATTTGGTAGGTGGGAAAAGCAACTGCTGCTGTAGCAGCAAGGTGCAGGGCTCATAATGTAACTGGTTAAATGTTCTTCAGTCAAAATGAAAGCGCCCCACAAGCTGTTGCTAGGGAAATAGGCTCCTGTGGTTAGTGTTGAATGCAGAGAGGCTTGTCTGTCTTGCAGATCAAAAATTGGCTCCAAGCACTTTGTGTATCACTTTACTGTCAGAAACTTGCTGCTTATCAGCGGACTGGTCTCTGTGCCTCCGAGGAACTTCAGTTACAAATACAGAGAGAATCTTTTTTCTATTTTAAGTCTCTTCCCTTTACATTTTGGTGTGGAGTATTTCTGCTGTGCATTATCTTTGTTTATAATGTCTGTGTAGGACAGAAAGTATACTGTCCCTAGGACCTGACCCCGGGGTAACACTTGCAGGGAGCAGCACCTTGATCCGTCTGTAACTAAAGGAAATCTTGCATACAACTGTTTATCAAGGGCTCTGGCCAAAACTATGGTTTTAGGCATAGCTTTTTAAAAAAAACAAAAAATTAAAAGTCTGTGAAACTTTGTCAACTTGGTGTAGTAATTACGTTAATTCTCTAAATTGCATTTTAATTCTCTAGAGTGTGTTGTAAATGTGAGTAACTACAACTAAGCACCTTCATAAACATGAGATTATTTTTAAAACATAGTTTTAAAGTCATAGTTTATTTTTCTAAAAGGCATTATGATATTTCTGGGGCATCCTCCTCGTGTGCTGCTCTCCAGATAACACCGGTCCATTTCAAAGGAATGTGAGGCAGCTCATGATTATCAAAGACTCCTCCTTAGCATTGGACACATAACACAGTGAAAGTAAAGCAGCAGCTTATTTAGGCATTCCAAATTGAACATGTAACAGATTTAATGAAGTCTTATTTTTATCTGCTTTTATGCATGCACAGACACATCAGATTTGTATCTGCCTTTTCAGATGAACTCTCTGAGATATCTTGTGGTTTTTCCTCTCATCTCTCTCCAAGGCTGCCAAAAGCCTTTGTCAGGGTTTTGACCTTTTTCATATGAATATTTTCCAGTTTTCACCCAACTTTTATGAATGCTGATGCATGTAGGACTTGGCTAGGTACAGCTAGCTCCTGGCCAAAATCTAATGGAAATGGCCACAGCTGTCCCAGGGCTTAGGTATGAGCTGGACTTTTCACCCACTGTGACAGAGTGGAGTGCCTATTTTGAGTGGTGGTTCAAGTAGTTTGTATATTTTACCAAAAATTTAACAGAAAATGGCAATAGATTTACTTTAATACTTGTTGTGATAAAATACTTTGCATCCACTCTGATTTTATGCCAGATTATTTGGCAGTTTCCCTTGCCTTTTGCTTTCCAAAGTGGGTCCCTTGTGACAGAGCTTTGGGGTGAGCAGTGAAGTAGATGTTGATACTGTCTCTTCCCAGCACAGCTGTTTAACTTGTATCAGCTTCCTCAGTGGCATCGTAATTCAGAATTCCTGCTCTGGGCCTCTCTTTGGGTCATTGTTTCAACCCTGCTCTGTAACCATTTACTCCTGGTCCTGGTTCCTGCCCCTGGTGAGCGTGCGCTGGATTCCAACAAGGAACAGTGAGGAACCAGGGCTGCTGCCAGTGCCTGGTACTGTGCTGAGGTGTTGAACTTCTTTGGCATCCTGTCATATCTGCAGAGTTGTTCCCAGAATGCATATGAAGAGGATAAAGCAGGAAGAGAATGAGACAAAGCCAAGAGCTGTTATGTGTGATATGAACTCCCCTGCTAGATACCTGGTGCACTGGGTTCAAGGATGATACCTAACCATGTCTTGTCATCATCTGCCTAACTGGAGACACAATTTTCTGTTCACAACAGCCTAGGAATATGCATTTCTGCCCTTCTTGTACTCCAAGACAAGCAAACTTAGTGTCAGAATATCTTCATTCCCACACTAGCAGTAGATAAGTCTTTATCCAGAGTTACAAGGTCCAGGGAGGGAATGTTTTGTTGGTGTGGTTTTGGTTTTTTTTCAGTTGTTTTCCTGCCATATTGTAATATTTGCTGATCTGCAGTATTTTGAGTAGTTTTGAATTATATTTTTTTTTAATTTAAGTTGCCCTTCTTGGAGTGTTGTGTTTTTTTTTTTTAATTGCTGGTATTTGATCTTGTGTGTAACAAAACTTACTGAAAAACTTAGGGCTTTCATTATCTATAATGTTGTGAAAGTTAGTTACACATTCTTACCCTATTTTTAGCAGTGCCCTTTGCTGTCATGCAGGCCTTGCTTGAAACGCGTTGGGATCAGTTAGCATAAAAATGATGCCTCTCATCAGTCTTGAGCCTCCTCTCAGGCATTTCCAACTATGATGAAGTGTTTCAATCAAGTTATACTCATGCTGCAGCATGCCACAGTTGGTTAAGTACTTCTACTGATTGTCTGGATAAAGGTTCATAAAATGTATGATGGAGATTGAGTATATTTTTCTTCCTTGAACTATGAGGGAAGAAATGAAGCATTGTTAATGCCTGCAGTGGTCATTGGAGTAAAGATTCCCTGTCTTGTTGCAGGTTCCTGTGTGTGCTACATCAAAAGATTTAGTGTCAAGGATTACACCTGAGCGGGCTGCACTCAGTATCCTGCAGGAATTCCAAAATGAGTGAACAGACCATGGTGGAGTGGAGAAATACGGAATTTGTCAATGAATCCTGTGGCCTGTAACAGTAAGCAAACAACAAGCATGCATTTCTTATCAGTGGTCCCAGTAAATAAAAGCCTGGTGTAATCTGCTGTGCACAGCTCAGCATTGCAGTCCAGGCAAAAAGTGCTTTCTCAGTGCTGCTGTGGGGGTTTAGCGCCCAGCCCTGGGGCTGGCTGGGTGCTGAGCAGTGTAACCTTCGCTCGGGCGTTCGTGGTGCCTCACTGGTTTGGGAGGTTCTTCTGTGGACTTCACGTCGCTCTGAGGCAGTAACTGCCAGCTGTTTTGAGAAGTGATTTTTGCCACATCCTGAAGGTTTGCTTTGTCTGGGGTATTATTTCAGGTTTGGAATTAACTAGTTCTGCTTTAATACTCATTAACTGGTCTTAGTATCAGCAAATCCAAAGGATAAAGCTGCTTCAGGAGAATTTAATTTAAAAGTGTCTGCTTTGTTTTAGCTGTGCCAGGTGGGATATCCACGTTTGCCCTGGTGAGTCAGTTCTTTGCATGGTGCAAGTTTCCAGTGTCCTGTTGGAGCTGGGAGCAGTTTGACAGGGCTGGCTGTCAAAGCTTTGGAAATGGTAAGATGAAAGATAAGATGAAACAAGGAGAGTGATAGTGATTAGCTCTGTGTTCAGACATTTTAGTATCTTTGTAGACAATCAAAACTTAGTGTGGAAAAAAAATTCCATGAGGCATGTTGGTTGTCACTGAAAAGCTCTCACTGCTTCTGCATGTTTCCCTCTTTGTGATCCAAAGTTGCTCACCCAGGCCCTTGTGAATGTTTGGCTCCTGTGGCCCTTTGTCTGGATCAATGATAAATATGTATACAACTCCTAACCGTTTTCTAGTGTGATTTGCTATTAAGTGAGACTGGAAATAGAAGATTTCTGAGGTCTGCAGTCCTTTAGCATTGTTTTATTTCAGAATGACTCCACGAAGGACCTTTCCAAAACTTGGTATTACATTTTGGAAAACTTTTTAAAAAGAGTTGTGGGTGTTTGACAGCTTCGTGTCCCGAGGTAGGGTATGACTGTAGAAACAATGCTTCCTTCAGAAATGTCTGTCTTCTTGGTGGTGTTTTTAATATTTAACCTCCAAGGGAGGGAACTTCCTTATTGCAAGTGTTAGTTTTAGTTTTTTTGGCTGTGAAGTACGGATGTGGTGGTGTAACAAATGTTGCAGGGTTAAGTTTGGGGAACGTTAAAATTCCCCTGTACTAAATAGTATAGAGAAATAAGATGTTTAAAGCAGATATTTGATAGGACTTACTCTTGAAGTACTAATCATTATTTGAAGAGGATTTTGGATTTAATCTGTCTCCTTACCTTCCCCCTTCTTCCTTAAATAGTATGAAGGCTTTGCTTTCACAAAGGGCATTTGATACATTAACAAATATATTTGTGCTGCAATACCACCCTGCAGTGCACTGCTCCGAGTACTGATGCCCAATCATGTTCTTTCTGTGTCCATCTCTCGGCCTTGGGCTGAGTTTTATGTCCAAAGTGACATTGTTTCGGGAAGAGTTGAGTAAGCAGAAATTCAGAAACAGCCATGTTTGACAAAAAAATTTAAAAAAATACTTTGTTCTGTAAAAATTAGAGAGTGGGACAAAAGTCAAGGAAACCAAAGTCGTTGTTGATGTCAGTGCATTGTTTGAATTTCAGATGTCAGTTTGTATTTTTATTCACTTCAGTGGGGTGGGGATATTTCAGGTAGGGGAGAGAGGAGCCTCCTTCTCTGTTTTACTGGTTTTAGATGGACTCAACTGAAACAGGAAGTGATTTCTCATCTTACTCAGGGCAGGTTTTATCTTCTTCCTGCCTTTTCCCATGCCATATTGTCATTGCACCTGCTCTGTGCAAATACACTATTTACCTAGAGGTGGGAAAGACTCATTTCTGTGTTGAACTGTACATTCCCCTTAAATAACTATGTGAGACTGGGAAAAAATGAGAGCAATGCGTGATGCCCATTACACTCTTGTTCACAGTGATTTTCAAAATTTTTATTTTTTTACTTTTTGCACGTCTGTTGTTGTATCTACTCATAGAAGAGTCCAGTTACATCCCAGTACTCTGGCTCTGTCACATCTGTGCTTCTTGACTGCTTTACTGAAATAGATTGTCTGAGGCATATTCAGAATATTGCAATACAGGTGACAGAGAATTCATTCTAAGTGTAATTAATTATACTGAGCATAGAAAACTTGTCAGCCTGAGGAATTTTGCTATTTGCTGTAATTCTGTCTGTAACCTAAATGGGACAGTGCCTGAAAAAAAAAAATTGACCGTTCAAACACACCTTTCTTGAATTTTTGTTTTATTGCTGATTTCAATAGAGACTCAGTATTACCTAGTGTGACCTTTTTTTTTTTTTTTTTTTTTTTTAAAAAAACAGATCTTCTGAAAATGTCAGGAGTTTTACTTTCTGTGAAAATCAGGGATATTCTAGTAGAAATTATTAGGGCTTACACACACAAAGACCCTGCCCCTATTTCTGTCTCAGCTGAAAGTATTTTTCCCCATAGTGCTGAAATTTAATGATCTGCATTTCAGGTTTTTTTCTGCAGTTTATATAGCTCAATATTGCAGGTTTTAGTACTTTCAATAACTGCACAAGCACTCTGCTTTTGATATAATTAAACTGAAATTACACAGTGAAAAGCTATCCTGGCTTCTGAGGACACTGTGTTCAAAGACATGAATTTTAAATAGGTCTGAAAACTGAAAGTGTAAGGGCAATATTGACTTTTGCAGTGGTAAGTTCAATTTTAAATCAGCTAAAGTCAGAAAATCTATCTGTAAGGTTTGACAGGGGGTCAGGAAGTCAAGAAATAATCACACACCTTGGTTTTGAAAGATGCAAAGCACAGCTCAATTCCCTTCTGGTGTGATGTATCTTTTTACACCCTGGAGTTTGCTGCTTATGAAAACCAGTGTTATAAAAGGACTGCTTCCTCCTCCGCCCTGCTGAGCCAGACCCAGCACTTAATTATAAGGCTTAATAGATTTGTTGGTTGAACCATTACATGTTTTCACAATAAAAAGTACCTTAGAATAGTAGTAAACTCTCACATATAGTTCTGTTGCATCAGTCTGGTTATATGGACTTTTCTTTCTTTTTTACTAACTTAGTTTGTGAGCTTGTCTTAGATTGCCGATCAGTTTTCTGAACCATATTCTGTCACCGTTTTCTGTCCTACCTGGATCAGTAGCACAGAGATTTCTTTCTGTGACTGTAATCTCTTCCTGCAAAGCACATCCTGTAATAGTACTAGTAGTTAAAAATGAGCAACAAATACCCTCCCGCCACCGTCAGCTTTAGCAGTGGTACCCTTGATATTCTTTTTCTTAGGCTGTGGACCTGTGAGAAGTGATGAGTCAGTTTAAGAGCTCACTGCTGTGCTTGCTTTCCTACTTGTGGTTTGCTTTTCCTTTCCAAACCCTGGGCCAGCTCCGGAGCTCATCTGCATCTCTGCTACCTGCTGCACTGCTCCACCCTGACAGGGAAGTGACCTGCCAAAATTGGCTTTCTGTTGCTGTCTTTGGTGAATGGACTCTGCAGAGAGCACACAGGAGCTGGGTGCAGGTACCTGGCTCAGGATGGAGGGTCTGAGGGGGCCAGACCTCCTCCTTTGGCTGGTCAGAGCTGGCTCTTGGACTCGGCAGCTTACGAAACCACAGCCTCTGTTATTTCACATCTTCCACTTGTACGAAAGACTGAAGGACTGTTTCCAAATTAAACAACTTGTTATTTATTCCTACTTTAAAAAATATTGTAGAACAAACATTATGAGAAGACACAATCTACCAAAATAAGAATGTGAATTTAAAAAGTTCAGTTTCAACGCTTTCTTTGCAGTACATTTAGCACTATCATTGCCGTGGCTTTCAATGTTCAAGGGCAAAGCCTAAGGGATGTAGTGTCACTGATTGCTCTGACATGTCATGAGCTATTTTTTTTTTTTCGAATTAAAGTCTACTTTTTGTATTGATTTGGCTTTTTAATGTAAATATAGTTCTGAGTGCTGAAGTGGGTATGCTCACTTTTTGTGAGAAAATAGAAGGTGAATATAAGTAAGATTTTTTTTTTTCTGTATTGCAGAAGGAGCTCTTCAGTAAGAAAGGTGAAATTTCACACAAAAAACTTCAAAATATATATAAAAAGAGGTTCACCTTTGTAAAGAAACTCACTGCTAGCAGATAGATCATTAAAAACACACCTGTTCTCCTCTCAATATTTTTGTATGAGTAGAAAAACCCAAGGTGGCTGCAGGCTGGCATTTGAAAGCAAAGTCTAAAAGGAAGAAGTGTTGTCTTTAACATGAATGGTATTTCCTGTGGTCTTTGGATTGCTAAAGTTCATTTCCTAGACTGAATTAGTTGTGGAGTCCACTAGACTGGAGATTATTTTTACTTGAGATTCATAATTCAGCTACTAATCTCCTTCAATTATTCTACTGCATGTTTATAGATTCCCGATTCCCTTTTAATATCTGCTAATGGGTAATTACAGTCAGCCATCATTCTTGTCACAGAAATTGCTAAAGTAATTTCAGAAACACTGTTGTTATTTGTGTGAAACAAAAGATGGACTGAAAATCAAAACTGTGCTGTCTGTCTGGTGCTGTAGTAGTTAAGAAGAAAAAAGAGGTTCTGCTTGCTTTTATACAGAAGATATTGAGAGGAATAAGGCAATTTATATTGATTTGCTTGGTTCTTGCTATTAGGGTTTGTTTTAATATTTCAGGGTGACACTGCTCTTTGGTAACCAGGCAGCTCTGGGTGATCAAGACTTGAGTCCTTGGCAAATGAACAACGAAGAGAAAAAATACTTTATAAATTATCCAGGTGGTTACTGTGGCTGTGTTCGCTTGTGAATACATCGAGAGCTTTGAAATTAAAAACAGAACCACAACATACTTGGATTCTGTTTGGAAAGGCTTTCACTGGTCAGGAGCTGCTGTGAATAATTCTCCCAAGAGAGGGGGAATAGGATGTCATCACTGGCTGTCTGTCCATCCTGGTGTGTGAGCAAGAGGGTGGGCGGGAGGGTGCAGGC
>VZTI01001048.1:4504911-4556966 GCA_013397865.1 Struthidea cinerea | reverse complement strand
GAGCTAGCACCTGGAAACTCTTCACACTCTGCAGAGGCAGAGAATAAAGGAAGCCATCCCAAGAGCTGTTCTGTTGTTATCAGTCTGACTTCTGTATCAGATAGCACATCGTTCTTTCTGCTGCTCCACTGTGCATTGCTGGGGGGAGACTGCTCTTTGTGCCAGAGCTGCGGGGAGCTCCCTGGGATGGGAGACTTTGTGCTCTGCTCTCTCCATGTCTCGAATGCTCTTCCCTTTCCCCCTCCCCCGTCTGCCCTCACTCTGCTCCATGCGACAACCGCTGGGGAGGAAGGGAACAAAATTACCCCACGCATCAACAGCCTTGGGCTGGTGTGTGTTTCTTTAAAACACCTGGGCTCTGCAGGCTCTGTTCAGGCCGTGGCTGGAGGTTCTGCAGCTGCTGAGTCCAGGCCAGTTCTTAAGACAACCTGCTGGGTTGACACAAAGCATGGTGGACAGCTTTAACTAGCCTGGGAGAACATAAGGGCTTCAGTCCAAGCCTGATAGACTAATAAAATATTTGCTTTCATATTTTTTGTGAGAAAATTCTATTGATGTGTCAGTAGGAGACTGGAGAATTTAGCAATGCTTGAAAATTCCCATCTGTGGGGAGGAAAGCATAGAGCAATACCCAGGTTTGTAGAAATGTCTTTGCTTGCAGGCGAAAGGTGGCTGCTCTTTTGTGTCACGTCTTGCCCAGTACTTACCTACAAAAGCTTCTGTTGCTGAATCTGGGCACATCCTAGTTTCCACTGCCTTGAAACAGAGTAGATTTGGAAGGAAGTACCTCTTTTGATTCATGTTCTGGAAGGTGTTCTGTTGTCCAGTTTTTTATACCTCTCACATGTCAAGTGTTCTTACTTATTCATTGGGCAATTTTTTTTATCTGGCCATATGTTTTTCATGTTAATTGGCTTTCAAATGGCTGTGGAGCTCACACAGATTTGACTAAATCATATTAGTTTGTTTGGTGGCCGCTCCTGAAGGTTGTCAGTGCAGTTTCTAACTCATACTGCCAGGATTGTTTCTTATATATCCTTGTGTATCCTAACCTGAGTGACAAATCCTTCTCTTTTTCATCCAAAAACAGTGAAGGCTTCTAAAGAAATGAGGCTTTTTCTTGATAAACTACTGATCAGAGCTCCATGGTGTTAGGGCAGCAGTCCAGATCCAGTCCCCATTTGGCTCAGTGTGTTTACCACGGGTGCTCCTGGGAGTGTTCTTTTTTTTTTTGTGGCTTGTTGCTGTTTCAGGGTTACACCTCTCTTGGTGTGTCATAACAACAAATCTTCAAGAAACACTGACCAAAAAAAGTAAAAGTGATGCTATGGTGCTCAGTGCTCACATGATTCTTAACCATATACACAGGAGCATGTTGAGTTGATTGATTGTCTAGTGTGTGATACCATCCATAACAAAATCTTTTTCTCTCTCTCAAATCTACCTTCTACATTTTCAGAAGGTTGTTGGAAAAATTCAAAAGAGGAAAGACACCAAAAGTGGGGACTTTTAAAAAGGGAGGTGGTTGTGGCAGTGGGACAGGGGATTCAAATTGAAACTAGTTCAGAGTTGAATTATTCATCTCAAAGTAGCACTTGTGTGGTGAATCATGGATTCTTGGTAAATCAATAGAGTAATGTTGGGGATTTTCTTTACCTAGCAGAGTTTTGAGAAGAAAGTTCTGTGACCCAGGGGTCATTCATAGTTACTTGCCATGCACATCTATGGAGATCAGCCAGGAAGAAACAAATCAATGAGATAGCAATCTCTATTTTATTAAAATGGGTTAGACTATTGAAAAGACATGTCTCTTCAATTTGCTGTCCTGTAAAACTCTTCAATAATATTCAGAGATAGTTCCAAGCTGACACTGCACCCATTTTTCATCTTTTGAGCATCAGATAACTGAACCACAGCCACACAGTATAATTCTGTAGAATTTGCATTGTCCTTGGTACTGTTTTTTCATTGACATAATCAGGAGAAGCATAATCTTGACAGAAAGCAAGCTGTAAAGGAATTTTTCTTTGATTTTAATATTTAGTAGCCCAAGACAGGATAATTTGTTTCACATAATTGTGGATGTATTGCTGCTTAGCAATTAATAGTTATTTTTTGAAAATGAATTCTGCTAACTGGAAAAACAAAGTTGTCTCTCGAAATACCTCTGTATCATCAAAATTACCCTCAAAATATTTCTGCAAGTATATTAAAGAAGTTTTTTCATTGTTTTTATTCTGAAATACACTTTTAGAGGGAACTGGGACAGCAAGCCTGTCATCTCTTTCACCTAGTGGTTCACATCAGGCAGAGTGAGTTCCTGCACCCCCAGCCCCATGGTAAAGGAATTCCTCAGGCTGTTTAATGAGCTGTCTGCCTCTCTGCTGCATCACAGTACAAACCTTCCCACTGTCTGGAGTGTGTTGTCTTTGTTACTGAAAGACTAATTCAGATTGAAATACTTGCCCCTGTGCACACCTTCTGACAGTTTCTTCTTCAGGAAAAAATGGGCTTACAGCCAAGTGAAGTAATTGCGCAGTTACCTTTGACTTGGAAAATGCATCAAAACATGATGCAAGTGTTTTGATTTCTTCTTCATATCTCCTTTAAGTGTCAGTGGTTTCTGAGAGTCACACTTCTTTTTAAGAGCATTATTATACACATGCAAATAGTATCAGTACCAGAATATTTTTTTTAAGTGAAAAATGGGAGGACTTTAATTATGATGAAAAGCTCAGTAATAGCCAGTACAGGTGAGACATTAGGTATACATGGGAAAGATGTATTAAAAGAGGTCTTCAATTTTATTTACGTATTATATATATATGTACATATTTATGTATTAATTCGTATGTCAGTTTATTCTGGGTGTTACTGAATAAAAGTGGTACAACATGATCTTTTTTTGTGATTAATCCAAATTTGTAGTATACTCTGGGCAAGAAGTTCTAGTTACTCGTTTTGCAGAAGTACACTGGTTTTTTGTCCAGTCTCACTGTTGGTATATGTGGTTTTGCCTGCTTGGTCATTAATGATTGGATAGTATGTTAGTGATTGGCTTTATTTACCTGAGGCAGAATTGCTCAGTATGGTTTCTGAAACTTTTTCCTGCTTGTAGTGTGAATGCAGTCTGAATGTGTATATGCAGTTAAGCATTTGCTTTTTGAAAGTAACTGGCTGGCATTTGGCTTTTCTGAGGAAAAAAAAAAAAACAACAACAAAAACAAGCAGGTTTTAGTGGGCTCTTTTTCCCTGGAGCAATGGCCTTGGGCACCATGGTGACAGCAGTCAAGTGGCAGAGAAGCTGTGGTCCTGTTCTCAAGTTTTAATAAGACTTATGAAATCCTGTTTTTCATGCTTCCCTCCATCACATCCCTGTGCTTGTGTTTTTATGGCTCTTGGCATTGAATGAACTATATTCATGAACCTATTTGAAAAACACTGGGCATTAGTAATTGCCAATACAGTTTATTCCTTAATGTTCATTGTTAGCAGAACACATGTATTGCCTTGGAAACAGTATTACTTAGAGTGGAATGAAATACACAGAACTAGATGTTAAGTATCTTTTAAAAAAAAGTTTAATGAATTATGGCTTGGACAGCTGTATTCTTTTCTCATTTTTCTATGCCTTAAATGTGAAATGAATAAAAGAAGATTTCTTAATTTTTAAGATGCGTGTTTTGAAAAAGAATGCCAAGTACATTGTGATTAAAGATTATATATACACATTCACAGAGACACACACAGCTTCCAAAGAGTTGTGAGCATTGGGTTACACAACACGCTCACGGGAGCGGTGTCATTTGCTCAAAAGGCAAAAAACTCCATGTAGTACCTTTGTATATGAAAATGTTTGAGTTGCCAGAGCAAGGTGCAGTCGGGGTGAGCAGAGCAGTCCTTGGCCAGCGCTGCTGGGCACCACTGCCCACGCATGAGGCTCCTGGGCTCCCACCCACCAGCAGCACACAGCTTTTGCTCGCTGGTCAGAGCATGCAGGTAGAAAGTTCAAGGAAAGTTTAAGGAATCAACTATTTTTATTCCTTCCCCCCTTGGGGAACATTGTGTATGATTAACTATTAATTCACTAATCCTATCTCTCTGCAGAATTCATCCCAGGAAGTGAGATTCAAGCTTATGGAAAGGAGTTAGAGACTTGCAAAGGAATAATTAAAAAACCCGCATGCCAAAAACGCTTATCTGCGCCAGTGCAAGTTGATCTGGAGCTTCACGCTTAGAGCTGATGATGAATTGCCTGTGGTTTTGGGGAGGCTAATTCTTGCTTTCGATTTCCTTGGAAATCTGAAGTTAGTGCTCATGAGAAGTAAAATCAGAGAACGTGGGTTACTCGGTGTGCCTAAAGATCACAGAGGCAGCAGCGAAACGACAAAACTTCTCTTTGAAGCAGTAGCTTCAGCTGTGTCGTATTGTGTGCACTGGGGACTGAGAGAAATAGCAGCCAGCCTGGGAGAAGATGCCAGCTAAAGGGAAATACTTCTTCAACGACAGCGATGACTGCAGGATGTCAGACCCGCTCTACGAGAAGTACCGCTACACCAGCCAGCAGCATCCCCTCCTGCTGCTGCTGCTCTTCATTGCAATCCTCTTCTGGACTACCCTAATTATAATCTTTTTTGTTACTAATGTGAGTAAACGTCTTTTGTGTGTGTTCAATGTTTCCAGAGATGATAAGGAGTCACTGTGCCAGCACAATAAACGTTTTTGGCTATATAATATTTTGAGCCACATGGCATCAGAGTTGCAGCGCTGAAAGAAATCGAGTAACTGTGCATGTAATGCTGTGCATGTTTTTGAAGGGATGGGAAGAGTGGAGACTGTTTTCAGGCACATGTACAGCTGCTAAAAGGATTGTTCTTTCCTTTCAATATGCTAGGAACAAATCATAATCTGTATTGAATGCTAGCTATGATAGTAAGTATTAAAAGGGCCAAGGAAGGAACAGGAACGTAAGTTAAAATATCCTGCATTTCTCGTATTTTTTAAGAGTCATCTAAGGACTATAAAATATTGTAGTGACTTGTTGGTTATTCGTTAGGTTATTTCCGAGGTTATTTTTTCTTAAAAGATTTGTAGATGTTAATTTCCTTTTTTTTCTTTTCCTTTTTTCCTTAATAAAACCACAGCAATCTCCCAGTACGGTGGGTGATCGGTGGAATCAATATTTATTTAGCAAAGAGCAGTGATCCTATAGGCATAGAAAAGATGCAGCTTGAAGATTTTTTTATGTAGTGTAATTTGATTTTCCGTAAAGAAATTTGGTGTTCTACACGCTCAGCTGACAGCTGGTAAAAAGAGGAGTTGATTTAAAGATAATGTTGTAAAAAGGTAGTAAAGTAGCTGTTATAATCTTTCATTGCCTTCTAACAACGCTTTCCAAACACTGTGCTTCATGATAAAGGGTCTTCAAGTCTCTCTTTAGCAGCAAATCAAATCTCACCAATTGCACTTCTGTCCATTTTACCTTTTATTTCTTAGGAAGGGAAAAAAAGTAGCAACACTATTTTTAACTATTTATCTCCAATAAAAGTTAGAAAGAGAGCTGTTACACTCCTCTTTAGCAAAGTTTGAACTCTAAATACATTTCTTTGAGTACATCTGCATTATAGATATAGTATAGTTAGAACTTAGTGGTTTGGGGTTTGTCTTTAAAGCTAGTTTGGAAAACAATAGTGGTGGAACTGAGGTAGAATGAGTATCTATAATAGTATTTATTATCTCCGTATGTGTGAATATCAGGAACTGTTCATGCTGCCACAGCTAGTCTACTTAGGAACTCAGGTTAACTTATTTTAAAAGCATCCAAGCTGTTTCCAGGACAGTATAGATGCATTTTTCATTTTTCTAAAGGGGACATTTGGACCAGCTGTAACCCTTTTTTTTGCTTTTGCAGGAAGCACATTCCCACCTTGTCTTCATCATTGCAGTGTGTGCTGCCCTGGCCATGTTTGCAGTCATGTACTTCCTGCTGTGTATGGAATCCCTGTTTCGGAGATGGCTGACGTTATTTGGAGTGATGATTTGGGTCTGCTTCCTCACTGTGGGATATGTATCCCTTTTTGAAAAAGGAAATGATTATCAGCTGTGGGAACAGGTAAGTATGTTGTGTTCATTCAGGTACTTACATGGAACTGGTAGTCAGCTGTGGATGTGTTTGTATGAATGTGTTGCTGTGCTTTATTTTTTCAGAATATAATAACTGCATAATAACTTTTATGAGATTTAGGTTAACTTTTAAAAATTTGTTTTGCTGATTTATTGCAGTAAATTTTAGTTGGTATTCTGTGTTATAGTGAAAACACATTTCAGTGAGAAAATTGGATAACTTCATAAATCTATGTGGGAATTGCATATTTAAGTTGTAATTGAACTGTATTTTTATTTAGGATTTTTACTAAACCTTAATTACTATGAATTAATCTCTGAGAGAATTTTTTATTAATAATACTTGCTTTGATAATTTATATGGGTCAAAGAGGTGTTCAAGAAATGTATGAAGGACTCCAGAGCTGGGTGTGCCCTAGGGAGCAGGTTTTTAAGCCAGTGGGAGAGGTGAAGTGAACAATAAGAATTAATGACACATCCTGGCATTGCTGGGTGTGGCTAAACTCCATTGCTTGCTATCTCTGATCAGAAGATGGGCGATTTCATGAAGCCAAAAATATCATAATTTGTAGGAAACTCCTCCTAAGATCTCATAATGCAAGCAGAAGAGTTTTAATTAAATAAAAATGACTTTTTATCTTGTTTTTATCTTGTTTTACAGACTCTGCCCCTTCCCTTCTTTATTTGAATAAAGAAAGATATAAATTATCAGTTAAACAACCAAAATCTGATTTGCATTATGGCCTGGATCCAGAACTGTATATTTGGAGTTGCTGTTCAGTATTTTTTAACTTAAGGAAGTGCCTATTACCTCAGGAAAATCCCCCCAAATGTATTGTTCTTAACTATAAATGCAAATACATAACAAAGCAAGACTGGTTTTTGCTGCTTTCAGTGCTGCAAGCCAATGTGGTGTGGTAATAATTCATTCATATTGATTTTAAGTCTAAAATATAAGGACGCCCTAGTCTGAAGAGTGAATAGATTAATTTCAGGCTTTCACCTCAAGTTATGAATTTTCCACTAATTAAAGCTACTCTTTAAATGCAGGTATGGCATTTACTTGCCCACGTTTACAAAACTATCACACAGCATTCAGAACATTGTGTGATGGGGGTTGCACATACGGCAGAAAAAAATGTTTTTACTCCAGCTAAAATAGTAAGATACACACAGAAAAATATTTTCATTGAATGATAACTTTTATTTGCCTGTTTGTCTGTTTATTGTTGTCCCAGTCAAACTATCTATTCTGGCAAAACATTTAAGGGCAGACTGGACCTTGAGACATCCTCAAAGGAAGCTCTTCTCTGGAATGGCACGAGTTGAGTTGCCATGATGAGAAGGAGCTGAGCCAGGAACACTCCAGTACATTCCTCTGATCAGGGTTGTTAGTTTCCATATATATAAGCTACCAGTTGTAACAAGTCTATAAATATGGATTTAAGTTTTACAGACCTTCTCACTGAAGTGGAGCAGTTTGGTGGCCTGTTGTGCATGTTGTAGAATCTGTGCAGCTAAATACATGGTTAGTGGTAATAAAGGTTATTCTCTTGTGGGAGGACCAGGAAATATTGGTTGGATTTTTGGTTTTTATCAGACACGAAGCAAACATACACATGTGATTGGGTGATGTTAAAATTAGAAAAATATCTTGCAGAAGGTGAGAAATCTGATTCTATTCAGTATTGCTACCCTTGCAACACGCTGTTCCTGATGTGTGAGTACAAAGTGCATCCAAAGTGCATTTCCAGCTGTAAAGGATAAGTTCAGGATAAAGGGCAAGGACAACTGAAAAAAATTATAGCTGATACATCATGTTAACCCATCTAGTCTATGAATCTATAGCTGTTAATTCCTCAAAACTCTTAGAACTACCACTGTCCTTATGGTTTTAACTGGGTTTTGAAACATCAATATCTAATTGTTCAGCCCGAAATTGAGCTAGAATCCTGCTTCTTTGCTCCTATTTCTGTAGTGACCGTTTTTTTTTTTTTTTTTTTTCTTTCCAAAGGTGCCATTCTTTCTGTTCATAATCTTCACAGTTTATACCATGCTGCCCTTTGGGATGAGAGGTGCTGTCATAATTAGTGTTGTTTCTGCTCTCTCCCATATTATTGTTCTAAGCACTGTGGTAATCATGACTTCACAAGAAAATAAGGAATCCATTCTGTTTCAGGTAAGGAAATAACTTGGTTACATAATGAAATACCCTAGTCATGTTACCCTTTGCTTTTGGCATAAGTATTCTGTTTAGAAAAGTTCCAAACTTTCACATGGATGTTTCAAGTTCATGGATTTGGAGCTTGGGCCCAAAAAATCTTGAGCTTTTTGTAAAATTGCAAATTTTTAAACCTATTGTGCATTTTGTTTTTCTGACCAAAGTGGAAAAAGCAGGATTGTTTTGTTAATTTTTAAACTAAGTTGTTAAAAATATGCCTAACTTAGTCACAGTCATCCTTCCCAATCTGTGCTCGTTCAGGTGGGCCTTCCTAACTCCATCAGGCACTGCCCACAGGGTGGATCAAAGCAGCCCTTGCTGCCCTGGGGTGTCAGCAGGGCCTGGGAGTGCTGCTCGCTGTGTTCAGGGCTCCCAGCACTCATAGCAGGGTGTGTTCAGAGCAGCACCCCAGCTCATTCTGTGCAGGCCTGTGCCAGACTCCACGCAGCGTGCTGATGCGGGAGTTTGTGCACTGGTTTTCCACAAATCAAACACTGGTGCCTGCAAATAAATGTTAAATGATATAATATGATTTTCTGTTTCATTATTCTGCTGGGTGTTTGCGCAGGAATGTCTGTGGCTGTGAATGTTAGCTTGTATCTGCCAGGTCCATCCTGGCTGATAGCAACACCGTGATTTGTTATGGGATGGGGTAAGAGGAAATGAAACATGGTCTGGGATTGATCGTTTTTATGGGACTAATACGTGTTTTAGTGAAGTATCAGTGACTGCCCTGCAGTAGGTAAATATTTTTCTTCTTGTGCAGCTCCTTGCCAATGCTGTAATTTTCCTTTGTGGCAACTTCGTGGGTGCATTTCACAAACGCCAAATGCAGGTTGCTTCGTGGGATTTGTACAGATACACCTTAAAGTGCATTCAGGTCCGAATGAAACTGAAGGTTGAGAAGAGGCAACAAGTGAGTGAGCTAGTTCATGATATGAATTGCTTGTTTTTGTTTCCTAAGTCTGTATAAATTCATAGCGTTGGTGACTAATCGATGTCGAAAGGC
The DNA here is from genome assembly GCA_013397865.1 of Struthidea cinerea. Lineage (NCBI taxonomy): Eukaryota > Metazoa > Chordata > Aves > Passeriformes > Corcoracidae > Struthidea > Struthidea cinerea. The sequence goes on along the minus strand of VZTI01001048.1, from coordinate 4,547,613 downwards.
TTGGTCCAATCCTTGTGATACCCACCTAGTGTCAAAAATAAAAGTTGTGCCATGTGTAACAAAAGAAGGAAGTTAAAGGGAGGAAGCTGTTCTCTGGGGCTTGTCTACATGAAAATCACAGTATTTGTAACAGGAATGTAATTGCCAGTCATTTTAGTTCCTTTTTTGCTAGAATAAACTGTTCCAGGAACTGGCCTAAGGTAACTTGAGAATGTGCTCTTAATGCCCTGAAATTACTTGTAAGGTAATTTTAGCAGTTAGTTTTATGTTTCCCTTGGTCATCTTTTTTTGCACTGAATTCTAAACTATTATTTGTTCTTATATTTTAATGTCTCACAAACTATTTTTTCCTTTGGTAGAAGGAGAAAATTGGGTGCGAAGGGAAAAGAAAAATCATGTAATAGATTACGGTATTTGTTTCCATAAACTCCAGTGGTATTCAAAGAATAAGCAAGGAACATGAATTTCTTGCTGAGGACTGATTGTAGAGAGATATCAAAGCCGAAACTAGGGCACCTTTCCTGGTTTAAACAGGGTTAAGAAGAGCTCTACAAGGCTGATGTGTACTGTGTTCTCTGCCCACCAGTTATTAGATAAAAGGAAGGGGCTGAAAAGTGACTGACCTGATCAAACTGAGGAGAAGAAAATGCCACACTGCTAGTGCGATCTGTTCTCTGATGCTAATCTTGGGAGATGAGATGACAAACATGCATGAAAGCCCTGGCAGAATTTCCCCATGCAGCCGCCAGGGAAGCCTCTGATCGCCTTATGCCGGCAGTGTGCTCTCATTTCTTGGGCAATGTACTCACTTCCATGGGTGTTCACGATTTTGGTTTTGAGATTTTTTTTTTTTTTTAATGGTTGCTTGTTTGAAGTGTAAATGTGCTTAAGTCTATGGAGAGCTTTCTTTTCATCCATGTTGCAATTTGTCAGGCAATTCTGAGTATCCTTTTTGCCACCCACTTCTTCTCTGTGAAAAAGGTGTGAGAACTGCAGTTCAGGGTTCCTCACTGCTTCCTTGAAAACTGAGAGATGTGTCAGCCTCCCATGGCCCTGTTATATTCCCTGGGATTCGGCTGTCAGTTTAAATTCTTTCCCAGGGTTGACTCTCCTTGTACCAAAACAGTAGATAAGGGAAAGGAGGTGGTTCTATTTCTGGGATCAGTCTCAAACTAAACTGCTGCCTGTACCTTGTGTAGACGAGTACTTGATGCTCAAGGACTACTTGATGTCCTTTCCACTGTGATGCCAGGGTATTTCTTCTTGGTGGCAGGCACTAATCAAGTAACCCTGGCACCTTACTGCTGTCTGCACATGGCTGCAGCGGGTATTCAGGAAAAGGGGACTAGGATTTGTCCCCAGGGGACAGCATTTAGCATTTTACTTGGCTGCACAATGTGTTAATCTTGCTGTTGATGTCGTCTGAAAAAGTTCCTGCTTGTAGCTGCTCCACACAACATTTCCTCTTCCATCTCTGGGATGGGAGAGCCTTTCCTGGCTCAAAGGATTCTCTTTTTGTCATCCTCTTCTGCCCAGCAACTTACCAGGGTCTTCTTTGAAGAGTGGGCTTTTGAGTCAGTGTAAAACAGTGCCCTGAATAGACAGACAATGGAAGTGGGTTTGGAGGAGTCTGTTTCTCGTTCAGTTCAAAATACTTCATTTCAGTGGCATTGTTTCCTGGTTCACTTAAGCTATAGCAGCATGTAGCTGGAACTTTTGTATCTGTTGCTGCTTTTCCAGCATTTGATAATTTACAAATATTTTTAATACGGACTAGATTGTTAGGTACAGAACATAAACTTTTACAGAAGCTTTATCGGACAATGCCAACCAAACACTGAGATTAGTGGACAAAACAAAATGTAATTTATCCAGAAAATGTAGTACTGAATACTGAATTTTTTTGTGCTTGTGTTTCATGGTTACAAGGGGATGTCACACCTAGGCCACAAGGAACAAAAGACAGAATATGCAGCGTCCTTGCATAATTGTAAAACCAGTAACTTGGAGAACAGCAATGTAAAAGTGTCTTCTGGGAAACCTGACATGCATTACTCAAAAGCTATTTGAATAAAGGCATTTTTGTTTTGTTTTTCTTAAATGCCTTCTTGCAGTCAGTAAAATTCTGCAGTTTCAAACTTAACTGTGTTAATAATTTTGCATAATTATTTCCCCCCCATTCTTTTTAGGAAAATTTGCTTTTATCCATCCTACCTGCTCATATCTCTATGGAAATGAAGCTGGCAATCATTGAGCGACTGAAGGAAACTAATGATAACAGGCAAATGCATGACAACAACTTCCACAGTTTATATGTAAAAAGGCACCAAAATGTTAGGTAAGTGGAAACTCTAGAGCTAATTGTATCAATACAAATTTCTGATTCTTATCAGTACATACGGTCCAGTGAAATTAAAATCTGAAGGCAGAATTTCAGGCTGAAGTGAGCTTCTTTCCTGTTATGGGAAGATAATGTGTGGTGAACTGGTGTTCTGTATTCTAAATCAGGGGAGATACTTGAACCCTTTTTGCTGGAGTTGTTCCCCAAAGAGGAGAGAGGTGCTTTCTGTTAAATGCATTTCAGTAGTTATGCTGACTGTGGAATTGGCGTATCTTCATATTTCACTTATCCTGCTTTTTCCTTTTGCTCTTGTCTAGCATTCTTTATGCAGACATCGTAGGATTCACTCGCCTTGCCAGTGACTGCTCGCCTAAGGAACTTGTAGTGATGCTGAATGAACTCTTTGGAAAGTTTGATCAAATTGCAAAGGTAGGTTTACAGTTTGTGCTGTAGGATAAAGGCCTTTGGAAAAAGAAGGTATTTTTGCACAACAGGAGGCAGCGGGGTGTTAGTCCTGAAGTCAGAAAGGCAAGACTGCTTTGGCTTTAAAGCTAACTAGCAAAATCACATTAAAACAAAATGTAAAACAAAAATGGGAGATTTAGCAACCTGCTACTGTAATTCCAGTTCTTGGGTTTGGAGGTTTATCTGTATCCTTTAGGAAATTGTCTGATGGTGATTGCAACAGGGCTATAGGAGGTTCTGTGTACAAACTCCACTCAGGAGCTTTGCTGTGTTCAACTCGAAGGTTTTCTTGACTCCACAAATGGACAACTCTCAGATACACATTTAAATTCATAAATTCAGAGGCATCAGGCAAAGAGTTCATTAGCTCATGAGTGAGCTAAAGAAAGCTTTCTGTTACTAATGGATACTTACAAAAAAGCGAAAGAATGGGGAGTAGTTTAAAATGGTCCCTATTAAGACATACCCTCAATACTGACCTTTCAGCCTGGCAGGAATTGTTACCACTTCCAGGTGCTGCTTGAGGTAATTTTTTGCAGCTGTAATCACAAACTCAGGTTTTTATTTCTCACATTACAGGGACTGTATCGCCTACATGTTTGTGTGTTGTGTTTGTGAAATCCTAAACATTTGTCAGAAAAAGTTGGAAAGCTCTAACATTATTAATATAGCAGAGGAGTGAAATTGCTGTAATTAAACCCTTGTGGATGTCATTGAATAAATTCTTAAATATACCACTGATTAAAACCTGACTAAAATGCTGGTAACAATTTTGACTAAGTGACATGGCTGATCTTTGCATTTATCTGAATTCAGTTGCTGTTAAGTGTTCAAGTCCTGACAAATAAGAGTTATACTATATCTATTGCAACTGTATTGTTTTGAAGCACCTATAAAGACAGAGTAAGTTATGTCATCTTAGTTGCCAAATGGCAAAATTTCTTTTAATGCCGAAGTAGAAGCTGAGGTTAAACACATTTGGTCAGGTTTTGTATCTGCTTTGCAGATACAAAAATAGAAAAATTTCTGAATTTTGAGTGATATGTTTTAATTTCTCACTCCTGTCTGCAAATTGCACTGTAATGTCTGGATTTAGTGAGTCAAGGTCTTTTGCAACTCTGTGGTTGAGCTGTGAGAAGTGGTTCCTGCTTTCTGTGCTATTTTTGTTCTGCCAGAGAGCATTCTGTCATCTTTTCCATAATGTACAAGTGCTGCAAGCTCCAATTTACCTAATAAAAATTGATGGCTAAGCGGGACACTGAGCTGGATGCTGAAGTGCAGCAGCTCTAATCCAGGGCTGGGTTTCCCTGCTGATCCCTCTAAGCTTGTCACTTGTGCACTGCTCGGAACCCACTGGGATGGATTAAGATGTGGATAATGATGGATGTTCTGTTAAGGCCTTAACTGACGAGGGAGAACAGCTCAGTTTGGGAAATTGCCACACACTTGGGCTGATTTTGGAGTTGATTTAGGAACTGCTGGGGTGTTCCCACAGCAGGTAGGGTTGAACAGCTGTAGGTATTGGCTGGCCCAAATTAAGCCATCTCTGCTCATCAGTCAAACATAACAGCCTTGCAGAATTAGTTCTGGCCTGCTTGCAACCTTTGTAGTTAAAAATATTCAGTAAAGTGTTAACAAAAGACAGTATGAGAGGCTTTTTGCTCTCTCCTGCCAGTCATTGGCAGCAGTATCCTCTGTTGCATAGTTAGGAAATTTATTTTTTTGCTGTATTGTGGGTTTTTTTTATTAGCAATAGCAAACTGTAGTGTGTGCCAGCTTCCTCTTCAATCATATTTGAAACAACAAAAAAAACCCCCATTTTGCATCTGCACAGCTACCAGGTTGGGTGTCTGAATTCCTAAGTTTTCCCTCAGTGCTGGGAGGTTTTATGACACCTCACACTGTTACTTATGAGGCTGCCATGTAAAAATAGAGGGAAAACTGCCCACAATTCATATGAAGGTGAAGATTAAAAGATAGATAAATAGGATTCATCCTTCAGATGGTAAATTCTGTGACAGTTTTATCTCATTTATAGTTTTTCAATTGCACACAGTTCCAAGAAAAAGGTGAGAAACTAACAAGATGGTTCTATTCCAGAAATGCTTTAAGTCATCATTTTTTTTTCTCTCCAGTGAGCGATGTCCAGGCATTCAGATGTGGGGAAAAAGAAGTAAGCTCTGTTTCAACAAGGATTGAACAAAGCCTGACTTTCTCAAACCAGAGCCTTTGGAGCTCCTAGCCTACTTGCAGTTAATTTTTTCCTGTTAAAAATGTTTGCTGTAATTTTGCAGGAGAATGAATGCATGAGAATAAAAATCCTGGGAGACTGTTACTACTGTGTCTCAGGCCTACCTGTGTCATTACCAGTTCATGCCAGGAACTGTGTTAAAATGGGGCTCGACATGTGTGAAGCAATAAAGTAAGTATTACACAGAAGGCTGTTTAAAATATAGATACTGTGAAGATATTGAATAAAGTAATTAGTTTTCTTGTCAACATTCAAAGTGCATTTATTAGCTGTAGTTGGATACTTCTGATTATAAGTTTGTCTCGTCTTTGCACCAAGCGCATGATGAGACTAAAACTTAACAGATCTCCGGAAGGAGGAGTGTCCTGGTTTGAGGACCAAGACAAGGAGAGAAAATGAAAAGTCTCCTGCTCTAATCCCTCATGCCTCCCCAGGCAGGTGAGAGAAGCCACGGGAGTGGACATCAACATGAGGGTCGGGATTCACTCCGGGAACGTGCTGTGCGGGGTGATCGGCCTGCGGAAGTGGCAGTACGACGTGTGGTCGCACGACGTGTCCCTGGCCAACCGCATGGAATCCGCCGGAGTGCCGGGGTGAGGATCCTCCCTGCCGGGGCTGAGTCGCGCTGTCATGGGCCTGGAATCTGTAACTGTGCCGTGACACAAATCCTCGTAATGGGATGATGGAAATAGGACGAATGTGTACTTAGCAGAGCTGTAAAATGTTAGTATTTTCTGATTGTGTTTTCAATGAGCTATAAAATTCTATTCTTAGGCAAGTGACTGCTTCTTGACCTTCCTGTCATTGGAGAAAGATGTGCATCTTCAGCAGGACATTATGTTGACTTAGTTAATCCATGCTGTACACAGGGATAATTGTACGTTTGTGAGTTTAGATAAAGAAAGTTGTGCGACTTAGGTCAACAAGGCCAAGCTGTGTCTTTACCCAGTGTTTCTGCTAATGTATTGATCAGTCCCACCTGAATTATATCAGCTCTATATCACCAGCCCCACCACTCAAACCCCACAAATCACTCCGAAATTAAAATGCATCCTGACAGGGAGTATCCCCAGCAAGGAGAGTCTGGAGCTGTTGTTTGTTGTGCATTTGCCATGGGCAGAGCGAAGGGAAGGGAGTGCTGCTGAATAGGAGAGCTGAATTCAACTTGTCATGTGCTGCTCAGTAATAAAAGGATTGGGTTTGAGATTGGTCTGTTGCATCCTTTTTAAGATGCTTGTGGAAAAGAGCAAATATAAATGTTTTTCAAACACCCCAGCATCTGCGTTTTCCTCATTTAGGAAAGTATACTCTTTTTCTGTTTTCTAAGTTAAATTTAAGGATTAGAATTCATCTAAGAACCCCTTTTTTTCTTTCTTTCTTATTTTGGTAGTTTGCACAAAAAAAGGCCATTATAAGAGACTTTTCCTTTTTTCATTCCCAAACCAGACCATGATTTTTTTGGTTTCATGGTAGTCTGTGCAAATTAGACTTTTTTTGGTGAGTGGTTTTAATCATTATAGTGTTTCTTATTATTTCTGTACCTCAGACAGCTTGTAGGTATATGTTTGTAACTTAGAAATTTAAGTGATTTATCAAGTGATAAGGGGCTATGAATATCAAAATACTTTGTTGCATTGGTGACTGAGACGGAAAGAAAATTACTTGGAGCTTGGTTAACAGTTACAACATCAGCCAGGCTGAAGGGTTTAGTGTGTTGATTCAGTGTGATTAAACAAGAATACAGAGTTGTAAAGTTTCTTTTGTTGGTAAAGCAAACAAAATGACTCTGAATATGGCACAAAAACATGCTGTGTTAGTCACGTTTAGGACCTTTGCCTAATTTTGAAAACTCTGATTATTCCCTTATGATCGTCAGGTTTATAGTTGATAAGCTGGTAAAGAATTAAGCTAGTTTAGGTTGTCATGCTGATTCAGAAACATTATCCTTATTACTTCCTACACCTATACCTGTGTAGTACTCACTCATCTTGTGTTTCAAAACTGGCCAGAGGAAACACCTTCTACTTGTGGAAGACTGAGCCTGACAGGGTGGAAGGGCTATTATTCACTGTGCAAATGTTATGTTATATTTGTTTCCTGCTCTGCAGGGAAATTATTTGTTGGGGTGTCCTCATTCCAATGTTAGCTAGTCCTGCTCCTTTGGAAGCAGTTTTGTCATTAGGAGCAGTTAGAGGTTTTGTTTAAAATAGGAAGTATATCTATTTTGATTTTCTGTAAATGAAGGAATTCTAAAGACTTTTGAAAGGATGCAGGAAAACTTCTAGCTTTATAAGTATTTTCTTTCCAGTGACAGAGTTTCCTTGTGATTTTAAAAATTACTCACAGTCGTAACAGTGTAATACAGCACTACAGCAGAAAGGAGTAGCATGAAACCAAAACTAAGAATGCATTTGTGACCAATTCTCTCTAATGTGTAAATGCCTGGAAGCTCAGCATGTGTTATTCTCATGTCAGCATAGGAAACTGGGCGCAGTGTGCTGGGTGTTCTGTCCTGACACGGCAAGGGCAGCAGTGCGTGCTCCAGCTCGCCTGTGAGAGCAGCTCTTGGTTATGTGCTTATCCTGGAATCCAGTGAGCAATTAGTAACTGCTGAGAGATCACTGGCATCTAATGTGGAAGTTTGTAGTAAGAGCAGAAATGTCCTGCAGCAGTGTGTGATTTGAGGGAGAGGGGAGAGGAACTTGGTAAAATGCAAAATGGTGGGTAGTGAACAAATGTACTGCCTTTGGCATAAGTGGAAAAGCACAGGAAACTTGCTGCAGTACATGGCTGTGTTTTAAGGCTCAGGGTGCAGACATCACACAGAATGCCCCAGTCTCTGTGGCAGAAAATGATGCTTTAGAGCAAACCTTAAAATTTCAGATTTGAAGGTTCATCTGAATTGCAAAATTTTGTAGTCAAGGTAACAATTGAACTTTTTGTTTTTAGAAAATTACCAGTAAACAAATAAAAGTATGCATCCTCTGCCTCTCACCGTTGGCTTGAAAAGTACTGAGGGAGTTTTTATTCTTCCTTCTTAGAAGCCACAGCCAGTACTTTTCAGGTCTTGGATATGTTACCTTCATACAAACCTATGTTCAGCATTAAGAAGGAGAGGTGGAAGGGACAGTGGTTCCCTTGCTCTCTGTAGTTAAGCAGCAGTGCTGCACACTGCCAGTTTCCATTCTGGAACTGTGCTTTTCCCAGCTCTGAGCTAATGGATTGTAGGAAAGTATCTAACACCTCTGTGCCAAAGAGAAGTGAGAAAAGCATGGGAAGATGAACAATGAGAAAGTAGAACTTAAGAAATGCTGTTTTATGAACTCCCTCCAGTCTCTTGTTGAGAAATTATATGGAAAGATATTACTTATAACTTATGTGGAAATACATGATTTGGGATACTGAGTGAAATAACATTTAAGGGAAAGTGTGAATAGGTACAGAAAAATACTGGCTGCTCTCCTCAGAAGTGTATTTGTGTTGTATCTGTGTTGCCTTTTCCTCGGATTGTGTCAGTCAGAAAAGGCAGACTTTCAGAATTCTCCTCAGAGTTAAGAAAAACCTTCCCCAGCCTTTGTAACTGTCTCCTCCCCTCCTTGTGCATTTCTAGCACAAAGCAGTCCTCGCTTGTGTTTTGTTCATGAGTTTTCCCTGCAGCTCTCACAACCTGTCTGTGAGCCTGCCTGACATGTGAGTCATCAGATCTCCTTTGATCACATTTCGTCTTGTTTCGTTTATCTCCCTGCTTATTTCAATTTAATTTTATACCGATGCTATCTCATTATGGGAAGTGGTTTTTTAGCGTGCTTGCTATGAATGATGTACTATAGTAAGAGATTGCAATATAATTTTAAGTACTGTCAGGATTTTTCTACTGGCTGCCAAAGCAGGAGATGTCTGAAAAGCAGAAATGTCAGCAGTGGCCATTGAAATGTAAATGAAATGCTTAATGTGACCTTTCTGTGAGTGTTTGGGTCTCTTGTTCTTTTTCCGTTCTCAGCCGTGTGCACATCACTGAAGCAACGTTAAATCACCTAGGCAAAGCTTATGAAGTAGAAGAAGGGAATGGACACCTGAGGGATCCTTACCTTGAATCCATGAATATCAAAACCTACTTAGTGGTCGATCCACGGGTATGTATGTGTTTTTAAAACATATATATTTGTTCAAGTACATACACACGTTATAAGTACATAGGTTTCTGTGGTGCATACAGTTTTTCATTCAGGAACAGAATTAAAGTATGGTGTGAGTCACCTGGGCAGCTTGGATTTGGGAGTTCAGATCTGAAAGGACATCCTGCTTTTTATGACATGCCTATTACATTGAAGGTAATAAGTGTTATGCTGAAACCTCTTATGTGACCCACTTAGAGTAAAAACACATATTTGACTACGTATTTGTGTGAAGTGTCCCAAAAACCCAGTTCAAAAGGTGAGGATGAAGGAATGAAAGAATACATGTTCTATCTGGCCACTTTCAGCTAAAACATTGCCTGTAAAATAGCACCAGCCATCTTCCTCACTATCTGAAAAGTAAGATTCACCTTCCTTTCAGGGTGTGAAGTTAGCAACTGTGGGTTGCTCCTTTAGAGCCTGGTAACTACAAACACCTGGAGTATTGCTATTTTGAATTGGCTTGTGGTTGATGAGTAAAATGTTTCAAATGAAAAAAAAAATGCACATGAGAAAATTCTTTCCTTCCTGATCTTTACAGGAAAGAACAGCATAGAGCCACTTTTAATTAGCAAGAAATCAATCTTATCTTTGTTACATTTTTCAATACTGCAACCCTCCCCCAGCTGCACACAGCACATACTATCAGAATGAGGACCTATGTCCATTAAAATGGTCTCTGCTCCCTTGAAGATACTTGTGAAATGCTAGAGAATTACCAGTTGTCTCGGTTTATTCTGTAGTTTTAGCTTCCCTGTAGTTCTGCAAGGGTGTTGCTGTACACCTCATCTGTACTGCCTGACTCAGCACCTGTGACACAGGGATATAATCTAATGTGGAGTCTGTAATTTGTGGGATCTTCTAACTACTGTTTGATACACCCCAGCTCAGGTATTTGGAAGCTTTTCCCCCTGCTGTAGTGCTGACTGCAAGGAAATTGTATCTGTTCATAAGATCCTGTGAGTCCTTGCATCACTGTAAATAAACCTGGAAGTTTGACTGGTGCAGTGTTGCAAGCGAGGGCTCATAAAGGCAGCTGAAGCAATTCGTTGTGTATGCTGCGACTTGCTTTAGCTCACGTTAATTAAATGAGATAAAGGAATTGAGGTTGGCTGACATGTTGCCGATGTGCTCAGAGTCCTACTAAACAGCAAGATTTTATAGTCTTAAACCACTCAATACACAGAGCTTCAGGTTTTTTTTGTGATTTGTCTGAATTCCTGTTTTCTACACGAGCGTCTTTTCTTTCTGTTAGTCCAAACAATGCATATCAAACAATCATCTCCCTAAAACTCGCGTTAACGACGGGCTTAAGATGCGAGCGTCGGTGCGGATGACGCGGTACCTGGAGTCCTGGGGAGCAGCCAGGCCCTTCGCCCATCTCAACCACAGGGAAAGCGTCAGCAGCGACTCCTCCAGTTCCCAGGGCAGGCGGAGGAAGGTGAGGTCTCGAGTGGTAAATGGCAACCTGCAATTACAAACTGCTCCTGGTGTCTACGGTGTGAAACTCAAAACCTGACGTGATTTCTGTGGCTGAATGTCTGCCCTTACCCTTGGTGTTCAGTGTGCACACAGAGCTGAGAGGGTATCTGTGCAACATCTCTTTCTGTCAGAACTGAACCATATTCAGACTGCTACTCTCTCTAGCATACTATAATCATAGTATATCTTTAAAGCAAAACTATCAATTTTTCCTATAATTTTTCCATCTTGAGATCCTGCCTGCTACATGTGGCTTTGTAAAAAAAAAAGATAGATGCGCTCAATACTTACTTGAAAGGTATAGAAAATAAATAGTCCCTCCACATGCACTCCCTGCAACTGGATTTTATCAGTAAAGAATTTATAAGATCAAGAATTTTCAAGGTTTTTAAGATTTCAAAATACAAGAAAATTAATTTTTTCTTCCCTCTTACCTTCCTGAAAGCTGGAAGTGTGCATGCTTTTAGGTGTGGTCCTGGAGCCACAGCTGTAGTAAATTTTAATTTAAGCATCCATCCATCCATTCAGGTGTGTGGTTTCCAGTCTACTTGCCTCTGCTGGTGCTTGCTTAGTTATTTTGGTGTGTAGAGAAAAATGAGAGGGAAGATCTCTTTACTTATTATCTAACAATCTTTTTTGTCAGAAAACACTCACTTCTCATTTGTTAAAGCAGAAAACGTTGCTGGAAAGGGTTGATTTTTATAAGCTTTTTTATTTGAGAATGGTTCTTGGTTTTTTAAAATTTCTGAATAAAAATGGTTTTGGCAGTTTCTTGATGTTTGTTTTCCATAGCTGTTTGCTATTCAAAGAGTGTGTAAATTATTCTTAATTCCTATTTTATTTAGGAAATACCTTTGTGTTCTACTGGGCGCCAGAAAACTTCTGATAGGTTTGTCAAGTACCTTCTTTTCTTTTTTTTGTGCTCTTGTGCTCCTCTTGCAGTTCAGTGTGCTATAAGCATGTGATCATTTGGTTGATTAGTCCCTGTGTGTATGGTAGTCCTGCCTTAGAAAGGTTAAGCTAAATCTTTGGCCTTTAGAAGATTTCTCAGCTCATGTTTGTTATTGTTAGCAGACTCTAAAAGGAGCTTTCCCCCCTCCTTGTCTTACTGGCCCCTCAGTCATTCATATTCCATTTTGCTTGCTGGGCTGCAGCAGGGTGGAAGGGAATTGGGAAGGGAGGGCCCTAAAGAGCAGTGGAAAGATCTGGTGTTATTAATGTTTGCCATTAAAATGTGATAAAGAATTGGCACTTACAATGCTACCTGTAGCATTGAGTTAAATAAGGAGCTGTTTTTCATTTGTGGAACATTCCCTCAGATTGTCAAAATGCTGTCTTGAAAAGTATGTAATTTGAGTAACTAGGGAAATGCTCAGTAAAGTGCTCAAGGGTGTATTTTTTTGATCAGTCCGGCGCATTCTGGTTTGGCTTTTCCCTGGAAGCTTGCCCCACTGTGTGCTGAGAATGTGTGCTCTGTACCCATTATTTGTTTCTGAGTAGCATTTGTCACACAGACTTCATTTCATCCTCAGAAATTCATCTCAGAAGGGAAGGATAGAGGAAGATATTTATGATGAAATGATGTCAACCATTGAAGGCCTCAGTTCAACTAAGTATGCAGTACTTTAATTTTTTCTTCATCTTTTCTTTGAGATTAACCTGCATTCTCAATTTAAGCCTAGATCTAAAATTTACTTTTGCAAAATGAAAAATTATCAGGATTTTTGTATTGCCCTTTTTTTGGTCTTTGTTTTTTACTTAGTTTCTTTTTGGATTTAATTTGAATATGGGAGTGTTACTGCATTATTATAGCAAGAAGCCAGTGATCAGTCTTGCTGTTCAATGTGGTGTAGCTCTATGAAATAGGAAAATCATTGCTTTGTCTCTTATGAGTGTCCCAAAATAATGAGCTGAAATGCGGTGTAGGATGGGATAGGAAGTTAATGTTCATGCTTTCTATTAAAACAAGAAGTTTCATGAAGTGGCGTGTTGTCCTGAACAAAAAACTATGTATAAAGTCAAAATAGAGTTTTGTGGGTAATAAAATTGCTTTAGCATCTGGCCCACTGAAGGCAAATGGTCTGTCAGGTGCAGGTAATTCCTTTGGCAGTACATTTGCATTTAAAAGCAGACAAACACAGGCAGTGGTGGTGGTTTGGTCTTTGTTTGTTTTGTTTTAATTTAAAATACAATATTTAAATTCCTAATAAATGTAAAACACTGAATTCGAGAAGAAAAACTCTTTCTTTCATCTAAATTCTAGGAAGGCTGTACCTGAGGTATTCCTAATAGGGGTCTGATATTGTTTAGGGGAGGTGTTTGTAGGCTGTGAGCCCTCTCTAACATCTGCTGTTATACTTTCCTATTTGTAAGCCTTCCGGAGGGTTTGGAGTTACATTTTTTGTGTAGCTGGCAGATGCTGCTGCCTGTGAGTGTTGTAGATCTGCCTGTCAGATGTATAAAAACATAACCACTGGTTTGTTCTGCTATGAAACATAAAGACCTTGCAGAAGCATCAGATGTGTGTTGAGAGTGGCACCCCCAGCCCATGAGCTGTGGGGTCTCAACTGCAGCGATGATTTTGCGTCCTGTCCTTGGCCTTTCTGTCCTTGTCCTTGGCCTTTCTGTCCTTGTCCTTGGCTCCTTGTAACCTCTGTCTCTTTCTGGCTGCAGTCCGTGGTGTGGCAAATCAGATGACTTCTGTGGATTCTCACTGATCTTTGCAGAACCCGGTCTTGAAAAAGAGGTTGGTAAGAACAAAATAATCCGTTTTGGTCTTTGATTTGCCCTTCGGAGCAGCATAAGACTATGTTTGAAATTTTTCATCCTGAAACTGGATTCTGGAGGTGGCTGCACATCCTAAGAGGTTTTTGGTAACTAATGGAAAGCAGATCTCATGAGTCATTTGAACTGGTCATTCTTCCACGAGAATGTAAATTCTGAGATTAAATGAGATTGTCTCTAATCTGTGATCAAATTCTTGCCATAAGGGAGTTAATGCGAGTTTGGCAATTTTTCTATAAAAACTACTTCCCTCGAAAGTAAGGAGATTTAAAGAAGGAAAAAAAAAAAAAAGGATTTCTGCATCCATAATAAAAATACTTTGTTTTCTGTGACTGTTTCATTGTAGATATAATACTGTATAATGCTGGTATTTGTTAGGTGCAGTGTACTTTTTCTGTTTGAATAACTGCTCTTTAACTTACTGTGCAGTGGATGTACTTACTGGTGTGGGTCTGTACATGTACTTACTGGTGTGGGTCTGTACATACACTTTAGGTTTACTTCTGTGTATGTCCTTTTTTGATAAGGATTTTGACCACGGGCATCTGTGGAGTGCTGATTTGCATACTGCCTGGATTTCCCTCTAGGTTGGAAATTATCCTTTAGACTGGGCTGTTTTTCTTGAAAGATGTTCAAGTGATTTNCTGGGTTGTTTTTTTTGAAAATTTTTTAATTTTTTTTTTTTTTTTTTTTTTTTTTTTTTTGGGTGGGTTTTTTTTTGTTCTCTTTTAGTTCTGGATATGTTTTTAATAATACAGTATAAACTTGTATGTATGTGTCATCACAAAAATGTAATAAAATTAAGAGAAAACACCCCTGAAATGACCCTGATGCTTTATTCTCTCTGTCTTTCAGTATCGCACCATTCCTATTCTAAAACTCAAGAGTTACTTCGCCTGTGCCAGTTTCGTGTTCCTCTGTATATTTGTGATCCAGATGTTTATCATGCCAAAGTAAGTGCTGGTATTTTAATTATTTATAATTCAAATTAACCAACAGGTAAAATGAATCTCATGTGCACTAATAACCTCATGAGCAGAAATATTTCTTTAATATTTTGTTTGCTTAGTACACACAGGGAGATGGTCAGTGAAGTGAGAAATATTATTTTATAAGAACAGTTGGCTGTAAGGACATTGAGCAGTAGGAAAATGGGATTTAGCTGGTTAAACTGTTCTCAGTGATCCTTTTCTGTAGAGCTACAAAGAGCTACTTTGAGATGCTTCTCATGCCTCTGAGAAAGTAGATGATGGATAATTCTGAAGTTTATGGCATGTTTGTTTTTTGTGGCTGCTCCAGTGCAGTTTCCATGTGGTTTATGCACAGGGCAGTGGCTCAGACCATCAGGAGCAGAATCTCTGAAAGCAGTGATTGTGCAACAGAGCAACCATAACCTGTGTGATGTTGTGGTCATGCAGTGCTATTTGAAGAAAAAATCATATTTAAACTTGGTTTGTTTAGTGCTTTCTTCTTCTGTTTAGAACTGCAAAACTGGGAATCTCCTTTGGAGTTGTTGCAGTCATCATTGTGCTCATTTTGTTTGTGTGCTTTGCTGAGAAATGTCTGGTAAGTTTACTTTTAAAAAACACTTCCTGTTTTCAAAAGTGGATGGATATATTTCAGCAACTTGGTCTATCAGGCTGATGAAATTTTAGTAATTTCAATAGGAGTTACAGGAGCCTTGAACCTCAGGTTACCATAAGATCCCATTGCCTGAAACGTATTTTCATGTCTGAAAATTCTCACAGTAATTCAGAATTATTTGGGTGCAAGAATAGATGGGTAGGAGGGAGAAGGTGGGTTGATTTTCTTAAAATGTATTTTTATTTTTATGTTGGTCATTAATAGTAATTTTGATTGTAAATACTGTTATTTTCTATGCTGGAAACAATATTGAAACAGGTTGGAATGGAAGATCAGTTTTCATAATAATTTATGAAGTGTAATGAAAATTACAAACAAATGAATAATTTATTGGCAACAATTTCATAGCTGTTAGAATTCCAAATCCACCACTACATCAATTTGGACACTTTGCACTTGTAGTTCCTTTTTCTTTGCATTATTAAACGCATGAAATCACTGTTTAAAAATATATAGTGACAGAGAGGGCCCATAGTGATAGAGTTCAATGATACAAAGTAAAAAAAAAAAAATCCTCAATTCAAGAGAACTGCCTGGGGGCAGGGTAGGGGGAGGGAAGGGATTTTAGAATGTTCCTTGCACTCATCAAACGTGCACTGTGCCAGAGCGAGGGCGAGAGGGAATTCTGAGGTGCTGCTGAGGACAGGCACCACCACTGCACTGCAGCATCCCAGGGTGGGGATGGAGCTCTCCCGGGAGAGAAATGGTCTCTTACCGAGCCACATTCAAGCTGTGTAAAGGGGAAAGAAAAAAATAAGAGAAAATTGCACTCAGGACATGGGATAAAGATTTATGATTCATTTAATAGTATGGTTAGACAGATAAATGGATTTTATGTATGTATGGTATTTATATATATATAGATGGATTTTTGCATATGTTTCAGTAGAGAGAGAGGTGTGTGTGTAGGCATTCATGTGTTTTTTCTACATGTGTAGAAACACATGGAGAAAACAGAAAATTCCAAGACTGCAGTTGCATCAGACTTGAGTTTTATGCTGGGAGTGTTTTGGTGCAGCATCATGGAATAATGCTTGCAGTCATTAAAATTATATGCTTTGCTGGATGTTTTTCTCTATAGCAACAATTGGAGGATATAGGGATGGCAAGAATGGGGACTGCCTATGGTTGGTTTTGATTTAGTAATCTGAAAACGTAGTTCCAAATATAGCATTATAGCTCTATAACTAAAAAAATACAAATTTTTTTACTGCATTTTTATTAACTTTTCTCTAGAACTTTCAAACAGGTCATCATTCTGTATTTTTAAAGTACAATTTCAGAAAATTTTAGCACCCAACCCCACTGAAGAAAGGAAGCATTGTCTCTATTTTCAGTTGGGGAAAGGTGTTAGACATTGACTCTGAATGATGAGATTCAAAGTTCTAAATTAGAATTCCAGTGAAGGCTCTTGACACTCTCCTGTAGAAAAAAGGTCAACTTTATATTTAGAAAGATTTCTTCCCCTGTATCAAACTGTTATCTCTGTTACTGAAATGAATTAATTTTGTTTACAGAAGTGCTGCTCAGATCAGTGGCCTTTCCTGCGCCATCTGTGTGCTGTTTCAGAAAAGGTGGAAACAATGCCTTTGCTTAGGCTTCCTTTAGCAGTCATCACTATAGCTGCCTTGCTGATTATAGCCATTTTTAATTTGGTAAGTAATCACATTAATTGATGAACTTATTGTAACATGCACAGTTTAAATAGCTTCCTGTATTCCTTTCATCAAATACCAGTTTTTGCTGCTTTTTCTAATGCCTGATTTGCAATGAGTTGATTTCCACAGGGATAGTGCATGATGTCAAGTAAAAGCATTCAAAGTAAAAGCTCCCAGTTTGGAGAACTGAAAGTACATGTGATAGATTTCAGTTCTAGTTTACACCACCTTTACTTGTTTTCAAGATGACGCTTATAAAAACTCTTGATTGTAACCCTCATCACTAAGATGGTGTTCCTTTTTTAATGTGGCTTTAAAGGTTTGGCTGTGGCAGGCAGCACTTTAAGCAGTTCCCTATGGTATTTGCACTCACTGGCAGTAATGTGGATGAGGGAGGGCCCTTTTAAAAGCAAAGGCATTGAGGATAGTTGCTGCTGGAGTAAGATGGAAATGGCATCTGTTTTATAAGTTTAGTTCGAATATTGTATTGCACCTGGGGTACGTCCATTTGAATAACTGTGCTGTGGTTTTTATTTAAACAAGCTCTGTGTATTAACACTTCCACCTAACTGATAGTTAACTACTAAAACTGGTGTCCTCCTGATCCTGTGTGTTTGTTTGCCTTGCCATTCTTCTGATTCCACAGGAAGTTCCTTCTGGAAGCAGTACTGCAGAAAATGCTTAATTTTCTTTTGTAGGGTCTTTTTTCTGCTAGCTTAGGTCCTTGAATTGACTTACAGTGGTGTCATGTGCACACCACCAGAGACAGCTTGAAAGAAAAAAGGAACAGCAGCTGTGAAACTGGGGGGTGAGACAAAACCACGTTTGTGCCAGATAGCTGCTAGATTAACATAGCCATAATGTAAAACTCTACCCCTGATTAGAAAATAAGTAAATTTTAACCTTGCAGCTTGTGTGTGCAGATATGTTTAATACAACTGCGTGGGATGCCATTGTATTTCAACATTTATTCAGTAGCACTGAAAAGACAACCAGATCAGCACTCTGTATAATACGTGGAGAAAAAACTTAAAATCAGTGACTGTCTGCTAGCACGTTTGTATGGTGGTTTTGTTGATGTGTTTTGTTTTGTGTCTTTTTTCCCTCCCCTCCAATAAATCAAGACTACTGAAAAGAACAAACCTGCCAACTTTACTGGATCAAATGACCTGTGTGCTACCACGAATGTGAGTAGAGTACCATCTTAATTTCTAGGATTAAAATGAAATGAGTCTTGGATGGTGGGTATAGAATCATAGAACATTCTGGGTCAGAAGGCACCCACAAAGATCATCAAAGTCAAACTCCTATCATATAGATGGATGGCAACATTTTGATATATTTTCTTTTTATTTATAAAGATAGGGGTTTTTTTTAGTTGTTGAACAAGAAGACTTGCTCATGACACAAGGCAGTTTTAAGGGATATTTTCTGTTGTTACATATGGCTTTCCTATGCATCCTTTAAGGATTTGCAGAAGTCTGGAGTACTCATGTATAAAACTGAAGTTTTGGTTTATTTTGGTCTGTCAGCATATTTGAAGGGTGTTCTCTAGCATTTCTGTAAAGCTAAATTCAGCATAATACACAAAAGCATAATACCCTTATTATTTCTAAGGGTTTCGCTTTTTATGTCTTTAATTCCAAAGTAGTATTCTGTTTTGAGTTCATCCAAATATTTGGGATGCTCCTTTGCCACCTGGCCACCTTTAGATGATGGACATATTTCTGAATGATGTGCGGCAGGTTGTGTGAGGAGCCTTTCATTCAGGTGCTTATGACAAATCACAAGTTACACATATGAAATGCACATTATACTCATCTGGTAATTTTTTGTTCTTGCATGTTTGTAAATCAGACTTTTGGAAACACAACTCATTCCTGCGTTGAGGAAACTGTAAGTAGTGAATGCATCTTACTTTGAAACCCATCTTTGAATGTCATGTATATTACTGCCAAGTGGTAGGTTCTGTTGCTCTATAAAAGGCAACTTTTTTAGGTATCTGACAGCAGAAAAATTCTTTATGAAATCAAGATTACTCAGCACAACAACAGCAGCTGAATAAAGTATAGCTTTGCAGTTTTTTGAAATTTCAGACTTAAAAGTAGGTCTAAAACTTTAAGGAAAAAAACCAGCAGAACAGAGTGATGACAGTGCTTGAGTCTGAAAGATGAGAGCTGTACTTTTAAGTATCCCAGTAAAGTGTCTTCATAGAGTGAAAGGGCTTAAGTGGCTGACAGACCTCTCTTGATGTTCTCTACGTAGTGGTTCCTTTTCCAGAGGTTTGGCTTGAGGGAGAGTGTTTGTTTTCTTTTGGAGGTAGACTCAATGTCTTTAGGATTGACAGCATTGGCATCATGCGTTATATATGGTCTCTGATTAGGAGTTGCCTCATAAATTGTTCTGGTTTCATTCACTTCAGCAGAAATGTTAACTGTTTAGCCAAGAATCTCACAGTTCTGTGGTAGGTCTGTGTTATTATAGGTGGGAAAATTGTGCTTTGTGCATAAAGAGAAACGAATTCTTGAGGAGCAGAAGCTGGGGTAATTTTGGAGTTGCTTGTAGACTAAAGTATGCCAGCTCAGCACCTCACACCTGTTCCCAGGCTGCAGGGAGCCATCCTGTCTGCACCACACACCTGGTACCACGGTCGGTGCTGCCAGCTGCATGCTGACCTTGGACACCATGCCTGAACTGGGATTCCCCTGGAAAAGTGCTCAGTAATCCCACAACAGGGGTGGTGGCCATAGCTTGATAATGCTTATTAGCATCAAAGTTCTTATGAAGGAGCGGTGTCTAAGGCTGGATAACTGGTCACGGTCTTCACACGTTACTGGTGTGGGAGGTGGGAATGTGGTATCTGCTTAAGGTTACAATGGGAAAGCACAGTCAAAATAGGGTTAGAATGCTGGACTTGTTGGTTTGCAGCTGGTTCACTGGACTGTGAACCTACTTTAGATTAGTCTTGAACTTTAAATAAATAATTGCTTAAATTAATAAACTCCAGGAGATAAATTCTCAACACTTCAGTTTTTATCTAGCATTGCTTACTTATGTTGATGTTTTTCTGTTTAAATATTTTTGTTTACCCATAACAAATTTTAAAAGTAAACTAGAATCAATATTAAGTTCATCCTTTTAGTGCCATTAAAAATAAAGCTTTAAGTGATTGTAATTTCTTTGTTTTAAATTGTAGTGACCATGAACTGAGAGTGTTTGCTGTGGTTTGAACATCTCTTAGACATAAGTTCTGAATAATGCAAAGGCTCTTTAAATTCTTCTTTTACAGTATTATGCTTACTGCTGTATATTGGGGTTCATAGCCTGCTCGGTATTCCTTCAAATGAGCTTCGAACTCAAAGTTCTCCTCCTGTCCATTGCTGTGACTGTCTACCTCATCATTTTTAATACCCTTCAGCACAAAGACTTCTATGGCAACAGTACCAGGTGCACTGTAAAGTTTCTTATCCTTTAATGTTTCATTTAAGGAGGTGTTAGATTTTTGTGCATTACTGGAATATTGAAATATCAAAATCATGTGAGCCAGACATTGCAAACTTTTCTATAAAGTTAACAACGTGGAACTCAGACCATTTCACCT
Organism: Struthidea cinerea; assembly: GCA_013397865.1. Classification (NCBI taxonomy): domain Eukaryota; kingdom Metazoa; phylum Chordata; class Aves; order Passeriformes; family Corcoracidae; genus Struthidea; species Struthidea cinerea. The sequence goes on along the minus strand of VZTI01001048.1, from coordinate 4,527,212 downwards.
TTTATTTTTCTTTTGCATTTTAAACAAAATGTGTGTTCTCTGAAAAAATTCTGTAATGTGGCTTCTGAGATCCTTGGAAGCCTTGGATTACATTAAGGACTAGGGAGTAGAATATTACTGTCATAATAAGGTTGATCTTCTGTTAAGTTATGAAGAAAAGTCTTGCTAAAAGTCTGAGGTTCAAGCTGTGCTTGTGAGACCTTGGTAGTCAGTCAGATGGTGAACTCTACATGTACTAACCTTACTAAGTGCAGGTATTTTGAAAAATAACAGCAATTTACCTGATCTAATTGCAGAAACTGAAAATACTGAAGAGAAATCACATGCAAAGGTTTTACTGTTAATTATTAAGTCTTTCTCAGATTCCTCAGCATAGTCTCATAGCTGAAGATTAGAATAAGTTTATTTTTCAGGGGCTGTAACGTGGCAGCACTCCTTAAAAAAGCTTGAGTGAACTTAATTATTCATATGGTGAGAATTTAGTTTGCATTTGTGAAAATTAATAGAGGTGGTAAGACTGATCTTACTATGAAAAACGAGTGGTGACTCAGATACAGGTGTGATTTTACTGCTGTCTTTGTCTTAGGAATTCAGGTTTTTAATTTGTTATTGTCTTTCCTTCCACAAAAAAGAGAGTTTCTTTTCCTACCTCAAGGTTTTGTTTGCTATGTTTTTGTAGGATGGTGTGGGGTGGAAGCTGAAACTCAGTCTGGTGGCAATTAAGATGGCTCCATTTAGATAAAGCCATGTTTACTTCAACATCTTACTACAACAGCTACTGCACAAGGTTTCAGCACCCACTGTGTCCTGATGTGAAATGAATCATTCCATGTATTGGACTGTCTGATAATCCTTTCTTGTTGTTGGGACAGGACCTGTCCCCAGCCAGCCACTGGCACAAATGAATAGTGACACTGTGGTGCAAGTGTGAACAAACACCCTTTTCCCCTTACCTCCTACCCCAACTCTCCATTGTGCAGATTGTCTTTAAAGCATACAGATGACTTTGTATTGCTTTCTTATTTTCAGGTTTTTCATCAAAGAGCCAAGGATAATGACTAACTTATATCTGGTTCTGTTTTACATAACCCTAGTTTTACTTGCAAAACAGGTATGTATTTAAAATGCAATCATGTAGTTCCTTTACTTGCAGCAAGTTGATTTAAATAAAATGTGAAAGTTTTGTTTCTGGAAATTGTGATCCAAATTAGTGTATATTTTTATCTTTTTTTAATATTCTGGTCTTGCAGATAACATACTTGTAATTAGTTATTGGTAATGCAAAAATTTTTACTGTGAAAGGATGGGAACATTTTTCTAGTTTTCAACAGTGTTTGCATCACAGATGTGAGAACTTCCTGGTTCATCCATTTTTGATTTATCTGTATTTACATATCAGTATTCATTCTAAATCAACATAGCAATTCAAGATTAAAATAATCATCATATTATTAAAGTGTCATTTTGGCAAATACACCTGATGGTACCAAATGACTTCGTGGTCAAGATGGTCTTAGTGGCTGCTTCATATTTTTCTGACCTTTGCTCTCTAAGTATGTTTTTCATAACTATATAGACCCAAAAGGCCTTGAAGAAACTATTGCTACTACACTTTTTGAGAAAATTACCTAATATTTTTCAGTGAGTTATTTTATGGATTTAATTTATCATATTTGGTCTCTTTGCAGATTGACTATTACTGTCGACTGGATTGTCTGTGGAAGAATAAGTTTAAAAAAGAACATGAACAATTTGAAACTATGGAGAATGTTAACAGGCTTTTGCTGGAAAATGTACTTCCAGCACACGTTGCTGCATATTTCATTGGAGAAAAACGAAACGAGGTGTGTTGAGTCTCTCCTATGTGAAGGACAGCAAATTGGACTTCTGTGATATATATAATACATGATGCAAAAAAGAAGAGAGTGTAAACTGCAATCTTTGCCTCTTGTTTGTGTTCCAAGACCTTTGCAAACCCGAGAACCTGTTAACCTGATGGCCTCAGAAAAATGCAAACTTTTAGTGTCAGTCACTGAAATCTGTTCTCAGAATTTGGCAAATATTTAAACAAGATTTACTGCTTTCCAAAGCCTGTATTTTACCAGAGAGGATAGATCATAGTTTTTAGAGAAATTAGTTGAGGAACAGATAGTGTGTCCCAGAGAGAAGTTCACTGATAATGAGTTTTTTTTTTTAAAAGAAATCTCATTCTGCCAGCATGTCATCAGAGTGAACGGTGCTATGTCTCAGAAGATTGGCGGTGTCCAAGTAGATGAAGACCTTTAAGAGATCTTTAAGGAATCTCAGCTTTTCCTTAGGCAAACCCACTTCATTAATGTTTCTGATAGAATAAGAGATGTGGCTGACTTCATAGGAAAGCTGTAATTTGATTACTGGTTACAGACAAGTGTCACAAGTGTGAGTACTTGTGGGGGAACGTGGCTGCTGACCATGTGTGGGTTTATTGTTTTCCTTTAGGACTGGTACCATCAATCCTACGACTGTGTCTGTGTCATGTTTGCATCGGTACCAGATTTTAAGGTGTTTTACACTGAATGTGACGTCAATAAAGAAGGCCTGGAATGCCTGCGACTGTTAAATGAAATCATTGCTGATTTTGATGAGGTAATTAGGCTTCTGTCAAAAATGCACTGGATTACATATTTACTGCAAAATAAATGTTTCACTAGATTTCTGAGCATTAGAGGAGGAAAAACTATTTTAATGCCGAACTTATATTCTGACTTCAGTCTTGCGGTCCTGGAAGATATGTTCCCATCTGGCTGGGATTTCCAAGTACATCATCTAATCCATTAGAAGTATAGTTTAAAAGTCTTGAATTTAAAGACTTTATTTCAGTACTTCAGTGCTTTTATTTATCCTGTTAGTGGGTAGAGCAAAACTGTGAAACTAATTCTCAGTATTTTATCTAATCTTCATGTGAGTGATAGTATTGCTAGAGATGTTTAATGCTTATTGTAGACAGTAAAAAATTTCTGGTGAAATACACTGAAATATGGTATTAAAGTCTCAAGTTTTGTTTTCTTTCCATTCAAACAGCTCTTGTTAAAACCTAAATTTAGTGGTGTTGAAAAAATAAAAACAATTGGAAGCACTTACATGGCAGCAGCTGGTCTCAGTGTTACACCAGGCCAGGAGAACAACCAGGTACGTTGGCTCTGAATCTGCTTTCAGTATTCTGTGGTGCCAAAGCTGTGTTCAAAGTAACAAAATGTAACCTGATACAAAAAAGTAAATCGTGAGGGGTGGCTTCCTGAAATGTGGAAAAAGATGACAAGAGTGTATTGTCTCCTGCTGAATTCACTATTTATCTCTTAGTTTAATTTTATTTCCAAAGCAGGTATTAAGTCGGTAATCCCAGCATATTTCTTACATCTTTCGACTTTGATTCCAGTAGTTTAACATTCCTAGATGCATAACAGAAGGGCTCTAATAATAGGGGAGTCAAAGAATGGGAGCCAAAGAAAAGGCCATCTCAGAATTGGACAGTAGGGTTTTTGTGATACCTGAGAACTGGCACAGAAAGAGAATCATGAAGTGCCACATTAGGTCTGAAACTGTTTGTCACCCAGAAGAATTTCTCTGGCTCATTTTCAGTATAGCAGCTTTGTGTGTGACATTAAGATGCATATGCTAATACACTAAAAATGTGTAAAATCAAAGCTGAAATCCTAAAGGACAGACATGGATTTGTTATAAAATTTAATCATATCACGCTTGTTGCCTCATAGCCATCCCAGTTGAATTTAATGGAGTTTTGAAATTTTGCAGTTCTGCAGTTACAAGGATGAGTGACCTCATCTTTATAAGCACTCCAGGTCACTACCAGTACTGCTTTGGAACAGCAGCCTGACACAGCCTTCCATGTTGTAATTACTATGTGTTGTGACTTGCACAGGATAGGGAAAGGCAGCACGCTCACATTGGGATTATGGTGGAGTATGGAATTGCCCTGATGAGTAAACTGGATGGCATCAACCGACATTCCTTTAACAATTTCCGCCTACGTGTTGGTAAGTTCTGCTTGTGGAGAACGTGAACTCTGCAGCTCAGACAAGTGAGAAATGAGGTAGGATGATGTAGTCCAAGTGCTGAATAGCCAAAAGCTGGATTGTCTGGTAAGCTTTTCAGACAGGCCAGGCTCCTCCACGGATGGGCTTTTCTCATCACTGGAGGGAGCAGCAGGAACAGTGCAGCTGGATGAACTTGGAGGAAATGAAAGGTACAGATGAAGAGTGAAGTACCTGTTAGTGACTGTTGACTAGACAGTATTGTCATTAACAATGCTTATTTCTGTATATTAAAAGTAGAAGAGAAAGACTTTTGCTTTGTGCCCTAGACTTCCCATTTTAAAATGAGTGAGTCACTTCACATCTCCCGAGCCACAGTATGAATATTTATGGAACAGTACTGATTGCTAAAAAGGTGTTGCAGAGTCAAGTTTTCGGATGTTTTTTTCCCCTGAAGCTACAGCTAACAATGAAGCTGGAAGTCACATCACTTCCTACCTCAGTAACGACACCTGCTTGTGTTTATGCAGGGATCAATCACGGCCCGGTGATTGCTGGTGTGATCGGTGCCCGGAAGCCTCAGTATGATATTTGGGGCAACACTGTTAATGTTGCGAGCCGAATGGAGAGTACGGGGGAACTTGGCAAGATCCAGGTAAACGTATGAGCCTTGCAATGTCTAAGGCATTAGTTCTAATTGGTTGTGGAATTTTGCTTTAATGTGAATAATCAGAAGAATTTCACAACAGTTTCTAAATCTTTTCATACAAAGGTCACAGAAGAAACAAGCAAAATACTACAGGAGCTGGGATACTCATGTGAATGTAGGGGACTCATCAATGTCAAAGGCAAGGGAGAACTGAGGACTTACTTTGTTTGCACCGAGACAGCCAAATTCCAAGGCCTCGGACTGAACTGAGGCTACGATGAAGTTAACCAAAATAGACTTAGATCTGCCTCCCTTCTGTGAAGATGTAGAATTTCCCTCCTTATGTGAAGGACTTTATTCTAAAAACATGTATATACTGTTCCTATCTCTTCTACATCTCAAGATAAGAGAATTTTTTTTTTTAATAAAGAAGAATTCTGAGAAATTCATAGAAGATACACAACCATCAGTCCAAAAAAAGACTACTTTTTCCTCAAGTAATTTGAAGATTTACTTGGAATTGCCATGAAGCATTTTCAGTTACCTGCACTGGGAGTCCTAACAGCTCCAGTGACAACACGTGTGGATGCACTGTAGAACTCATTACCATGTTAAAACATTCCATTGCCTGGTTGACACACACCTGCTTACAGTGTTGTGTTTGTCCAGACACGTGCAGTGATACTGTGGGCACTGCGGATCCTGCTTTTAATGCTGAACAGACTTCACAGCAGAAGACAGCTGAATAATGGGAAAAGGAACGCAAGGAAACTCAAGTTTATCATATGATAACTGTGCTAAGCTCTTTTGGGGAAAAACCTGAATTGCACAGTATGGGGTCACTTCACCACCCTCGACTCCTCCACAGCAGTACCATGTGTTATGCAGATGTTTTGATGACCAAGAGCTGTTCAGAAGTAACTTTCATCTTGTTCAGCGTGTTTACATTATATTACATGTTCTCCTTTGTATTTCTCTGTAATTAGTATCTGCATGTGCATTTTGTTCAGTCATGGTAAGTCTTAAATTTTTCACTTTAAATTTCAAAAAATATGTGGTGATGGTGAGGAGCAGGGGGGACAGGCTCTGACAGCAGAGGCTGTTGCTGATCCCAGCAGGAATTCTGATTCTGTGCTGTGTTCTTGAGGGCACTTAGGGAAGAAAAAATAATCTGTTCTGAATTGCTGGGAAGCTGAAGAACAGAATTACTAAAATAGTATTAGAAATGGTAGCAGATACTGTATAAACAGAACTGTGTCTGTGGTGGAGTTTGTTGTTTTTTTTTTTTTTTTCCTGTTCTTACTTCCGCAGTTTGACTAGCCACTGGCTGGTTTCTATGCCTTTCAAAGGCAATGCAGTTTTTTGCATAAACTGGTTTTGAAGGTTACAAAAGGATGTATGAAAAAAATGTATTTATAATGGAAATATTTCAGTTGTTCCCCAATATTGGAGAAGTATAAGTGGAGCATTCATAACATCATTGTGGACTTGGTGCAGATTAGTTTAGTTTGTAAGGTTTTTCAGCTGTTAGTGGCTTTTGCTAATTTCTACATTGGCATTTTTTACTTACTGCCATCTCTTAATCTGTTTTCTGCTGGTGGAGATGATAGTAGTTTGTAAGGCTAACATCTTGTGCCCAGTTATGTCCATTACTAAGGATGGATTCCCCCTTTCCCCATATACCACATGGAGCAGGGCTGGACAGCACAGTGATTAGTGAATACAACACCTGTTTGGTTGAGCCTTACTCTTCTACAAACAGAGCAGCATTTCCTCATGCTTCTGGGTTTAGTACCAAGCTATCCTGGACAAGTGTTTACGCAGTCCTGTGCATCACTGACGCTTTCTAATTACTGTGTAATTTCTATAGAACATGAAGTGACTATGTTTCAAGATAGGAACAAATCTAAATATTGTCCAACTGTGGATTAAAAATTGTGCTTGTAGCCTTTGTCAATTTTGTAGATCAAATCTGTGTAGTAGGTCTCCAACAGAAAACAGCATGTAAGAAAACCTTAATTTGAGGTTGTCTAGTTCACGCATGGGCTCTGCTGAAGAAGGAAGTGTCATTCTTGTTGTCGTGTTAGTGCAAGTCAGTGTTGTAGTTGAATAAACCTTCAAACAGCTTTTGCTACCCTTGTATGTTGTGTATTTGTAGTTACAGGTGCTCAGCAAGCATTGTTTTGAGATATTTATTGTTTTATAGGACCATGCATGTGTCAAAGGCTCCTTTCAGCAGTCTTTGATGTCATGTTAGGTAACGTGACCATTTGTCTCATTAATCTATTTTGAAAAGTGCATTATGCCTATAAATAGAGCTGGCTCTGAAGTGCTCCTGTTCACAGAACTAGTAGACTGTAGATGTAAGTTATCTATGAAAGAACATTTGCTGTCTGTAACAGCATTTTGAAATGCTTTTGTTTACAAGATGTTGCCTGTCAGGCTGGTAACTTGTTTGGGTGTAACTTCAACTCAACCTCATTTGCAGAAGGCAGGAAGAGCTGCAGCTTCCAAAGGGGAAGGAGTTGGGTTTGGTTGCAGGTTTAAAAGGACTGCTCAGTTGGTGTGCTGTGCACAGCCTTCTTGGGGAAGTTAGAAACTGTGTGTAATGAAAAAGAGGATGAGTAATTTCTTACCAGAACTGGAACTGTATAATATGAAAGCTATGTTCAACCACAGAAAAAGTTCAATTTAACAAACAACTGTATTGAAACAATTGTTTTCAGCAGTCCTTCTGAGAGTGAACTGTAAAACTTAACATTGAGGAAACAATCGTGGTAGAAAAATCTTCCTTGCAGCCTTTTTTTTTTTCTTAAATGGAAAAAATGGCACTGTATCTAACTTGAAGAGCTAATAACATCTGGAACTAGGAATCTGTTTTAAAGAACAAACTTTTGTTTTTATTATGAAATAAAAAACTTGAAACATGTCTGGTTTTGCAATTATTTTGATGAAGATACCCATGAAAAAGAGGCGTATTTTTTATAGTGCTGCAGAGTTAATGGGACCGTTTTTACTCATATACTAAACTTGGTATTTATATTTTTAAAAAATGTTGCCAGTAGAAAATGCATAGAGTGACATCCACATATTCAACAGCTGATGAGAGATGTCAATATTTCTGTCATTGGCAGCCACCTCCTGCACCATCTAAAAGGTGAGTGATGGGCAATGAGATGCTATGGAAGGAGGCAGTAAGGATTTGGCACAGTTGCCATGCAGCTTGTCTTTTTCTTGACATGAAAGTGATTTATATATTAATGGAAAAATTCATTCCCTGGAGTAATAATTCAGCTGCAAGTACCTAGAACTGAAAAAATTCCAGTGGTGACTATTAAGAACTCTTCTGGGACAACTGAAACTGCTGGAGAAAAACCCAGGTTGACAGAACTTTTTGGAATGTATTTTAATAATTGTGAAAGTTTAAAAACAAATGTTTCTGCAGTATTTTTAGAGGGAGGAAGGAAGCAAAGATGATGTTGGTCATAACACTGAGGGAAGAGGGTGGAATTCACAATGCTGTTTGGCCTGGAAGTTACCTCTTAGTTCAGTTCCCTGCTACTGCACACATCAGGGATGGCTGAGCAGATGGAACTGGAACACTACAGCTCATTCCTCTTGAGTCCAGGGTTATACTGGAATCATGGATTAAATAAAAGCAACATTTAAAAACAATTAAGGATGCCTGTGGTAGAAGCCATGTGCAGCACTGTATGATGGTGTGAGAGTAAGTGAAGAGCATAGGGAAAAGCCTACTTGGATGAGCCACTGGCTGCACCTGTACCTTGACAACAGTGCTCGAGTTCTCTGTGCCTGAGAGCTGTGCTACTGTCTGCAGCTTTGGTAAACAGGGAACTGCCTTTTAATGTGAGGGGCTTCTAAATATATATGCTCCTTTCTGAGAAGCAAGCCTAGAATCATTATCCAGACAGTGTCTGGTAACACCTCTGCATAATACGAAGATTGTCTGCCTGAGTGTCTCAGAGATGACTGTACTACACCTATGGGGTGTTTTTACTTGATGACAGCAGGTGGGTGTGTTAGTCTCACTTCTGGTCATGGGTCTGAGTTCACCCTCCAGTTTTAGGATGCTATAAGTAGACAGCAAGGTTTCTTTAAGAGGAGATTCATCCGGATTCAAAGTCTCACAAAGATGAGCATTTGTTAATTCATCACACTGCATCTCTTATATAAAAAGTTTATTTCTCTTCCTCCTGTTCATGAGAGTTGCACAGTAATTTTAAAAGGAGGGAAGTTGCATGTTCAGACACTAACGATGTTTGCACTAACTAGACTCGGAGACAAGTCTATACATTGCTTCTAGAAACTTTTGGTTGAGTCCCGGCACCGTATATAGGCACGTTTTAATTATGCTTTCACTTTTCCAGATACTTGGCAGTCTAGGAAAACTTAAATGTGGCAGAGGAACTTAAAAATAATAGAGAATGCAAAAAGAGTAATTTAGTGCTTTTACATAGCAGAAGTAACTGATACAAACCCTTCAAAAGCCATCAGTTCCAAAATTTAATAAACAAAAGTAGTTTAACACACAATATACACGCATGGTGAATGCACCTGAAGGACGTTTACCTGGTTCTTAAACAGAATCAAACAAACAGCTGTAAACTGAACAGAATCTTCAGCCTGTAACTGCACCACACTCGTTGTCAGGGACAGTGATGGTCTTTTTAGGCTCTTCAAAGTCTGAAAGTTTGCAACAGATAGCAGGTCATTGACCACAGAATACGCAAAGAAAGACATGCATATACAGCAGAGCACACCTCAAGTCATTTGCTATTTGTGCAGATAGCCCTGTGAAACTGAAATTTCTTGAGTAGTTTCCTTGAAAAGAGGAAGGAGTTCCTGAATTAATCCTACTCTTTCAGTTGAAATGTTATTTAATGAAAACTTTCATAAACCACAAATTGAGTAAATTTGTTATATGAATTACATTTCTGGAGAAGAAATTCTTCCCTGCTCTACCCCAACTCTGGGAACACTTTTGCTGCACACGTACTACAGGGGGGAGGTCTGAGTCTGGCACTGAGACTCCACTGACCAGACTCCCTAATCCAGCAAAAACAGCCACTACTTTTGGCTGGATGAGGTGAGTTTAAATGCTGTCAACTTACAAAGCATGACAGCTGGCCAAACTAAGCAAAAGGAGTGTGCAGCCAAAAGCCTCGTGCAGAAGGAATCACGATGTTCTCGTTTTAGCAAATGAGGAATTCTAACTCCTCTCCTGCAACTTCACACTAAATGGAAAAACTAAAATTGAATGAATTACCAAGCTTTAAAATTTGGCAGTGGTGTAAGATGGATTGTAAAGTAACCATGTAGCTGAACCAAAGTTCCATACATACAAAAGATTGATTTTGGACTGAGACCAAAGGCAGCAAGTTTCCATTTGAAACAGAATTTAAAAAGGAGAGAAGAACTGAAAATTGGAACCACACTACAGCAAGTTCTACCATAAGCCAGTCTAAGCATTTGCAGATGTGGCTTTGTGCCAGCTGAACAGATGCTACAAGATGTTTTAGTATACTCACCCTCTGTCAGATCTACCCAGTTGTCTTCTGTCTCAGGCAGGGGAACCGAGATTCCCATTGCTTTCCGGATTCCATAGGTACTGACAATATCACCTGGAGTCACTTGCTGGGCAAGTTCTTTCAGGTTATTGGTTACTCTCTCCGCTAGAAAAGATAAGAGGATGTGTTTATATGCTATAGATAGACACAAAATTGTTGAATCACCCTGCAAGCAGTTTAATTATTTAGGTACAAAGGGAACTATGTTAAATAATGTTTCTGCACCAGAAGAGCTCTGTTGCGCTGCATGCAGCCATGCAAAGACATCCTGGGAACCAAGAAATGGGTAAGAAGAACAGGAGGAAGTGAAACAGCTGCTGCCCAAGGCTTGCTGCCATCAGGAAACACCAGAAGTTAAAGAGTAAGTTAATGAAACTTGGGCTACACTCACAGCAGCTGGGAGAGGGCTGGTGCCACCCACACAGCACTGGTGTTAGTAATAGCTGGATTTTGGGATTCAGCACAGAGCTTTGGATGTAAACTAGAGAGACTGTTCTTGTTGCTACAAATGTGGTTTTCGCTCAAGAAGGAAGCTGTAAGTAGTGAAACTTAAAAGAGATAGTATTTGATCTGGTTTAGACTTGGTGTAGTACCAGCTTAGTCATATTTCTTCAATAATGGGGAATTTATCTAATCACATCAATGTGGTTTAGTTTAGACCATGAATAGTGTTGCACAAGTCAGTTTTACTTGCAAAACATTCACTGTCTGCACAGTCTTGTCTTAGAGGGTTACCATTAACACAAGCTGTGTAATTTAACTGACCTGTAACACAAGAAGCTTTGCTTAAATAACTAAGGAATGTATGAGTGGTATTAATTAGTGCAACACAATAGACTGATAACTAGATTAATCCTGGACCAAAGCTGGCCTTGCAGTAAGAACTTGGTAATAGTTAACAACCCTTATTCAAAGACACTGCAAAACTCATGGAGTTATAGGTATTTGGCTATTGTCTACCCATGGCGTAGAGAAGCTTCAATCAGTTCTAGGGACATTTAGGAATAAAGAGGAAATCCTTGTAATCACCGTTCAAAAATTTTATCTGGCTTTACACGCAAGAAAATTTAAATTAATCTTCTAGGCCTAACAGGGCACATAATCTACACTACAGCTCTTGAGATTTTTTCTTTCTTGGAGTTGATACCAGCTGGGACTCGATCAATTCTGCAAGAATGATCAGAAAAAGTGTATTTACCCAAATGCATTTCTCTGTAAGATGGACCCAGAAGACAAATCATATTAGGGGGTGGTTTTGTACTCAGTCTTTCATTTTGAGCATCCTGGAGTTCTCTGAGCAGCTTTGTTGTTTCATCAAGTTTCCTCTGGAAGATTTCAGCCTCTGTTTAAAGAGAAAAAGTCCTCACTAGTAAAATCTAAGTAAAGTCTATTTACTTACTTTATGATATAAAATGTAAGGCACTGAGAAACTGAAAGAATTACAGACATATATCAGAAATATGACAACCAAGAAGACTCACCCTCAGAATCAAACTCTTCTATAGGCATGCCAAAGTTTGTAACTGCTTTTAGAGCTGTAAGTCTGTCGCTATTAGCAGCGTCCAACCTGGCAGCAATGTCAATTTCCATAATCTGGGAAAAAAAAAAAAATCAGCAAGTAATAATTTAGATAATACTCAGCCTTGAAACAACAAAATTGTCTGGGGAAGATCAGAACACAAAGTTAAGGTTAGTCTGCTCTACAAAAATAAAGTAGACATACAGAGGGAAAGCTGAAAAGACACCCTGTGAAACTTACTGTTCTATTTCATACCCAAATAGAAAACGGCATCTGCAAAACCATCGGGGATATGCACAAATGATGTAGTAACTTAAGACCAGCATCCCAATTAAAAAACAGTTTAAAATTTTCTTCAGTTCACCTAAAGGAGATTTTATCGAAGATCTGAGGCCAAAATTCAGAAGGAATCTGGGCACTGGCTGCAGATGAAGAGATGCTTCAGAAGAGCAGCCCTGGCCCTAGAACTGCATTCTCTAATTGAGCAAAGTTTGGGTGGAATGCTTTGAGATCTATAGCGTATTGCCTACAGGGGCACAAAGTGAGAACTTCTCAAAGACTGCTACGTATCATGTGGCATCTTACATTTACATGACAAATTCATGTTAAACCAACCCAGATTAAGACAGAAACAAAGCTACAGCTCCCAACAATCACAAACAAAAATATATAAGCATTTTCTTCCAGTTTTCTTGACATATAGTTAAGACTTAATGTTTTGGAGAACCTTACTCTTCTCATGCCTACAAAGGGACACACCATTTTCACAAGTCACAGTGTGTATTCACAGCTTGTCAAAGTCTCAGTGTGGCTGTACAGGCCCGACAGTTATAGGCAGTTTTATATCTCTGAGCTTGGACAGGCTGGTTGGAGAAGTTACTTAATATGGAAGTATTTTACCTTTACATCTTTCATTGCATCGCTTTGTTCATGTGGGCCTTCAGCTTCCTCCAATGGCTAAATAGAGAAAGGATTTTTAAAGAAGGTGTTAAAATTACTCTTTTAAAATCAAAGTAAAATCTTACAAGACGCAGTATTTTTAAAGGGAGGTAAATATGCAATGTCATAATGTTCTTTCACTGTAAAGCAAATTATAATGCAGCTATTTTTTAGGGTCTTTCTTGGGATATTAATGTTTACTAAAATACATTTTTTCAGCTCAGATTTTATTTCTCTTTGCAAAGTTCACAGCAATGTCACATCAGAGACTATTTACTGAGGTGTAGGAAGAAGAGGAAGGGTGGTTATTAGAAGCTGAAATGTTTTCCGTATGTAACTGTGTTTCTCTCAATACTGCCAAAAGTGGCCAAACCCTGTCAGTCAGTGCCACTGCTGGGTACTAGAAAAGAGCTAAATGTGTGATGCTAAGGAAAGGTGTGAACTGAGGCAAAAAGGTGGTCTTTGGTCCATGAACTATTTTTAGTATTAATTTAGGTAATATTTGACCCATTAGTAAAAGGCTACAGTCTGTTTATTTCAATAGTTTGCATTGATTTGAAACTCAAAGCAAGACTTTTAGTTAAAAGGAACTGTTCTGAGGAGATTCTCAAATAATTCCTGGATTTTCAATTAAGTTAAGGTTGTCAAATGAGCCCCTTTGATTCCAGTTATGTTTAGCACAGACAGGACTGGAATCTTCTAAGAATTTAAAGAGACACTGTTTGGTATTTTTACATAGCACATATTTGAGTTTAAAATCATGGTACCAAGTAAAGGGAAAAACTACATATTGATTCTCCTGAACTAAACAGTGGCAGCTAGGAATGTGATAAAATTTTCATGGAAAAAAAAGCCTATCAATGATCACCTCATTTATAAACAACTGCTTATTGGTCTTGGAACAGGAGTTAATGATAATGGGAATGGGACAATGGACAAAGAATGGGTGATTATATCTCTATCTACAATATGTTATTAATATTCACATTTCACTAATTAAAAATAGAATAATTCCTTTCCAGAAAATCCTGCCACTGGAGACAAAGATCAGTCTCCATTTTCCAATTCTATCAGTTAAAAGGAAGTCCATCAATAGGATCAGCACCATCTTTCTCTTGCTTTAGAGCTTGTGTGCTAAAACCAAAGAACAGATAGCACACAAATCCACTCTTACCATTTCTAGTTCTCTGAGAGCTCTAGAATGTCCTCCTTTAGTTAGAACATCAAGCAAACTATCAGCCATTAAGAGAGGATAATCCTGGGATTTCATAAAAAAATCTTGAATACTGAAAGAATAAAGATAGTTAAGTTACTTTCATATCAAACATTTAATGTAAAAGAGTTACGCGAGGTCAAGCCAGTATGTGCAGCACAAAAAACACAAGAAGTAGCACAGGATCGCATCTAAATGGCTTGCTTTAGTTTAATCATCCATGCCTTCTGTAGCTGAGGAACCCATCCTGAATGGAGCACTGGAAAACTTGGAAAAGTGCAGTGCCTCAGGCAGCTGCATCAACAAAAAAGCAAACTTGCACAGGCACTTCACGTTTACACTGCACTAAAGTATTCCCCCATTTTCTAAGAATTTATATCACTGTGCCTGCTCCTTGTGAAATTCTCATAAAACAAAAGAGCTTTGAAGTTTTTATAATCAAGAATAATAAACCACTAGAATTAATTATTTTTACAAAGCTGTATCTCATTCAAGGCAGTAATTAATGTTAAAAAAACTCGGTTTGTATAAACATTTGTACAACTCAGTATTATCCTGGCTTTGAACATGAGCCCTTCAGTTATAAATACATCTAAGTTTAGACAGTGTATTACTAGGAATCAGCAGCATCAAAGTTCTTCCACCTTGGCTAATTACACTTTAGAGGCAGGTTCTTCTACTGAAGTATTTGTTTCTTACACAAACAAACCCCTGTGAGCTATAAAGACAGCGGTGCATTCCACAGAAAAGCAAGCCCATCCTGCAGAGAGTTGCACATAACTGCTTCTGTCCATGTGAACTGTACTGTGCATCCTGGTTGATGGATTACCTGGAAGATCCTTGATTAGAGTCTTCCCCATATGTTGAATAGATTAAGTCAGAATCTTCTTTGCTTATGTTGGCAAATGTTGAATCATATGTTGGCGCATAGGAACTGAAGGGGCCGTAATTCAAGTATGTCACTAATGAATAACAACAGTATTAATTATTACCCTGCTTTGCATGCATCAGATAGAAATGAGAAGGGGCTGTAAAACAATCTCCAAAAAGAAACTTTAAAGGAATATATTTCTTAAGGTGAAAACAAGCCTTCACTGAACACCATCTGTTCACAATGTAACAACTTTTAGTAACATCTAAATCATATGCATTTGTATTTGCAAATATGTCATTAACACCACTGTGTGCCTTAGCACAACGTGAACAGTCTGATGCTGGAAACAGGCTCTCAGGCTTCCCCCTCATCTTTTAAAGCTACCAAAACCCTTTCTCTGTCAGGTAGTTTCTCTTCTCCATGTAGATGAAAAGTAAATATTTCATCGCTTTTGTATGTTTAAATAAAGCTGGACTCTGTGATGTCCTGTTTAATTGTGTGGTAGATACAAAGAAGCATAAAATGGTTTGGATTGGAAAGGACCTTAAAGATCATCCAGTTCCAACCCTCCTGCCATGGGCGGTATGTAATAATGTGCTTTATCTTTAGAAGTCCTTAGTTCCAAATTTGTGTGCTAGTAACAAAATCAACACACTTTGTTTATACAAGAATAATTTCTATTTTTAAAAAAACAAAAGCACTTACCTGGAGTAACCTTGTTTCTTTTATCTTCTTTGAACCCTTGTAATGTATTAACTCCTGACTGAAGCCTTCCTGCCGTCATTCCCAGCTTTACAGGGCAGTAACCTGGTTCTACAATTGGATATATCAAAATACATAAACAGAGAAGCCATAGGAAGATGTCTAAACTCACTTAATATTCACAGCTAAAAACTCAGAATAGACAGGACATGGCTCTCAAAGTGTGCTTTCCTATCCAAATGCTTCATATTAATGCTCTGGGACCCAGAGAGTTCCCAGTTCTGAAACATCTGTGACCTTCTGGGTCAGCAGACACTGCACTCTGTACATGGACAAGAAATAAGAGGATCCCAGGAAATTCTCAAGCAGCAAAAGTGTTCTTTTGCAGCTTCCACAAACAGCTGACGCAAACCAGAAAAGCAACAGCACTGAGGGCTCTCACCAGCTGCTCCTAATAGCAGCCACAGCTGAGGCCCATCTATGTGGTCCCTCAGCTGCAGCTTTTTCAATCCAGATCTTTATCAGACTGGAAAGAGGCATTCAGTTCTTGGCCAGGATTTGCTTATCTGTCCCTGCAAAGAAGCAGCAGACCAGGTAGGTGGAAGTGGCTTGTTACCTGAACCATGCCAACTTACCTCCTGCAGCAAGGTCAACTGGATTAAGAAGGCCCAGAGTCGTTGTACCATCTGGTTTTCTTCTTTCAAATTCACACTGAAATAAGATCAGACTATTTTAATTTACATAGGAGTTGAAATTCCTGGTCCTTAAACTAATAAAAACATTTCATTAAACAGTTCTACCTGCAGGAATAAGAAAGGAAATCAGTCACTCAGAAGTGAGTGCTACTCTAAAATTTTACTTTCACTAGGTAACTTTATTATAGGCACAACGAATTAAGATATTATGATAAATATTAATGTTTCTGCAGAGGCCAAGACACAAAAAATGTAGAAAATGAAACAGGCATAGTATTACCAAACTGAGTTCCTTCTCCAGTAACATTAATAACCTTTGATCAGGTATGTGTCTGTTTCAGAACTATGAGATTTTTGCAGGTCAAATTTATTTTCTTGAGCTTTCTACTATTCATCCTTTTCTATTACTTTATTGAAAATTTAAGCTCAACTTGCTCTGCTGATGAAACTTAGCATGCATTCAAATAGTGATTTTTTTAACCTTACGGTGTTATATAGGTCATCAATGGTGTAAAATGGTTATATAGATTATCAATGATGTAAAATAGCGTAAGCTGTAGTAAAAGCAGATGTGGAGTTTCAACTGGTGTAAGATGTGAAGGAAGCCTGGTTTATGGCAAAGTGAAAGGAGCTATCAAATCCCCCAATACTTACCTGGCTGTTTGCAAGGCGCCTGGTTAACTTGCCTCCAGACTCCCTAACAATCCGATCAATCTGCTCTTGCTCCCTTTCCAAGCTGTTGCTTCGTAATTTGTCTTCAAGCAGGTCTTTGTCCTTCCTGTGAATATACCCACACAACGTAGTGACTAGCTGGAACACCAACTGGCTAAATAACACAAAAGGATACTGTGACAATATTGTTTTAGCCAACTCTGCAACTGGTTTTGTGGATGAAACAACTAACAATGAAAAAAAGTGCCATTGAATATGACTGTATTTAATACAGCTGGGGAAGGCACGTGACAAAGATTTACATCAGCAAATGCTGTGTTAGTAACTGTAAAGATTTCTGTGTAAAGGTCTCCCACAAAACTAGGATACTTTTGGTATATTAGATACTCTTCATTTGAGTATCCAATGTTTATCTACCTAAATATTTACTATCTTCATACCTGGTATTTCTAGATATGAAAAGCTATTTCAGGAAGTACACTTTCTGTAGCTAGGCAGCTACATGTTTCAAATACAACCACAAACAAACAAAAAAGTAATAGAAATTGGCTATGTAGCTTTTTGTACCAAAATGTTTAAAAGCTCGTGTTTGCAAGCTTTCTCCAAAACTATACTATTTCTGTATAGAAATAGACACTAAACCAGAAAATAATTGAAGGAATGGAGTTGACGAGCAGTACAAGGTTATCTACATGCAAAAATGATTGTATACCATAAAAGATTCTAAACTTATTTGGTTTTAGTAGATGAGGATGCTTTCTTTAAGTGTTGATCCCTTGAGATGAAAATGTTTTATTGTGTAAGCAATACCAGAAAGAGAGAAACCCATATGCACTGGTTCCTAAGCCATCCCGTTTCAGTAGCATTTAAAAGGTGTATCCTGTCATTACTCAGATAATACTTCACTTTTTGTGCTCTTTGCTAGGTGTTTTGAATGCTTTGGTGTCACCATCCACAGGTTCTCCTCTGTCTTTCCCAGGACCATTTTCCTCTTCCCCAGTTTGCTGCAGTTCTGTCTTGTCCTTCTGTTTCCTTGTCTTCTGCAGGTCAGCCATGAATTCTATACTTTGTTTCAGGCTCTGAATTCTCTCCTAAATAACATCAAAATCCTTTTATTTGCTGCTTCAATGAATCTTTTTGTAACCTACCCAGAGAGGCTCATTTTATTTCAGTTCTTTCTTACACTAGCAAATATAAACACAGTCTAGAAGATGAAATATTAAATGCAACTTATTTCTACAATGACTGATCTGGCAGCAGTACTAAAACAATGTACTATTTATATTCCAACCTACAGGCATTTGACAAATATCAAGCGAAGTTTTATCAATTTTCAAGAGATCACTGTAAAAGGGAATAAAGAGGGACCAAAAAAAGAAGCAGTATACTTTTTAATATTTTGGTTGATGTTTTTTGTTACCTGGCTGAGTATCTTCATCCCTGAGTGCAGCAGTTTTTTTGCAGCTTTGTAGTAAATGGTGTCTGGTTTGTTGTAAATCATTGCATTATTACACATCAGTTTGAAGTTATCCTGTACGAACATTAATAATTTTGGAATGTAAGTTAATTTTACAGCGTATTGTACTGATATTCTTGTTGCAAATGTGGTGTCTCGAGCTTTAGGGGGAAAAAAACTTGAAAGACTACTTTTAATGAATGAATTTAGGAAATCTATTAAAAATGTAAACAGGAATAAGTATGTAACTTAGTTTTAAGACTTGAATCTATCGGCCCAACAAGTATTCTTAAGTGTACAGTATTGTTTGTAGTTTTTCAAGTTCTAAGGGAAGCCCTCTTAGCTACAACTACCCACCTCCAATCAGCAGTCATTAAAACAAAACCAAAGTGAAGCAACATAACAAAGACAATGAAAAGCTGCAGTTCAAAGTTAAATTATTACAAAGAATATGAATACACCAAAATTTTAGTTACAATGAAGAAATGTATGCTTGTTTGAAATTCAAGGGAGCTAGAAACGGCACTTCTATAGTCACTGCAGCCTCTACAGGTGAATATGTTTTATCACATTCTCATCTATTTACAAAGTTAAAATTAAAAACTAACTAGAAACAGCTGTTACAATAGGGAATATTTGTCTTAAGTTTTGGAGATCTAAAGAAGAACATGCAAGAAAATACAACCAATACTATTAACTAACATCTGCCTAATTCTTAATTGCACACAAATTACACCTCTCAGGTCCTCATCTAGCCCAGTAAAGAACTAGAGAGCATTTCTGATGAAGAAAATGAAACAAAACTAGGCCCCACATCTTTAAAAAGCTTTAGGAGGCTTTCAAAACAGGCCCTTGAATCCATTAGACACACTACAGCACCAGGATAAGCAGTTGCTGCCAACAGGACCAAGCACACTGTGCCTTCACTCGTTGATCTACATGACTAGATTAGCCTGGAAGAAGTAACAGATCTAAAATAACAGGCTGAAGGACAAACTGACAGGTTCTATGTAATCCTGCACAAAACCTGAAACCATCTGCATCTTTTTGAGATGGATGTTTACAAACCAGAAGTGTTTTCTCTTTTACTGTCAGAACTTACTTGCTCACAAAAATTCAAGAAGAAACATTTATTGAGGCAGAAAACGGGTTCTTTTTGACATCTTTATATTCTCATAAAATACTAGACTTCAGGTCAATTGAGCATAATATATCTTTGTAGTCAAAACAAAATTCAAAGCATTACCTTTAATTCTTCTATGGACTGGTACCCATTGTTCTTGATCTTCTCTTTCATGGTACTAAAATCCATTGGGTTTTTAATGATCATGGAATAGCCAGGGGCAATAAAGTCAGTCACAGGAAATGAAAAGAAAGAACTTGGATCCTTTCTGTTAAGAAATGAAAGACAGTTTTTTATGTTTCAACTTATAACAAAGAACATACTGAGTTTGGAATTAAATAGAAAGGAAATAACTAAGCTGAAAAGGACTCAGAACTATAAAGAGAGAAAGCTTGTGTCAGCATAATCTTTCTCTTTCAAGGTTGAAAAGATCTTGTATGCAAATACATATACCAAAAAAGTGCTACAAATGTATTTTAGAAGTTATTTCTATATTTAGATAACTACCTGCGTTCCAAAGAGGATGAAAAGACCCAAACTTTATTTTAAAGATTTTTGGATTTTAACACAGGGATTTTATACTATATTATAATTAATTAAAAAATAAAAGAAATATATATCATAAGAATATTCTTGTCATTCATCACTTATTCTGAAATTATCAGAAGGGAAGAGATAGGGTTCAAAATCAAAAGTGCTGCTTTTTATATGCAGGGAAAGAGAGCCAAAACTAACACAGGCATTTTTTGATAGTTTAAGTTTCTTGAAACTGACACCACACCCAGGTCTTGAAAATTTAGTGATAAGAAAAAACTTGCAAACAAAGTTTCAAGCTCAGTCTGGTGAGACAGCTGAAGGGAAAGATCCTTCAACCACTCTTGTACAAGACACAGATACTCTTAAAGTCAAGAAAGATTATCTTAAATAAGAGACTACTTGAAAGAACTGCTGACTTGATTGTTTTAATCAAAAAACATTTGGCTAGTAAGACAGTAAGAGAACATGGTTGAAGTTTTCAAGTGCATGCTTCCTTTTTACAGTATATAATGCTAAAATAGGAGAACTCAAGGTAAAAGAAACTTTGGCAAGTTGATTATAAACTCTTGTGCCTTCCTTTCAAAAGGTTCCCCCAAAGAAAGCATCACATTACTGGAAAATTATCCTGGTTTTGAAAGCTTTTTAAAACTACTATGAACTTGAAACTGGAGGTGTTCACAAGAAGCCTAACCTGAAGAGAAGTTCTAAGTGTATGTTCTTAAACTAGCACTTAAACTCCTAAAATAGCCCTCTTAGCAATATATTTAGCAATAATATTTTCACTCAGCTTTGTATATGCCCCTTCCCTTACTGTGTGTTATTTTCACTTCACAGCTCTGCAAGCCTGGAGCACAGACATTACCTCTGCAGCTGTCTCATGAGTTGATTCAGAGCTTCCTGAAGGGGTGTCTGTTCCACCTCTAGACCAAAAACAAGGCGGGGAGAAAGGGTGTGAGGCAGAACTGATCGTACAAGGTATTAAACTTGCAAGATATTAGAAATCAATGAACAAAGCTGATGCATCTTGAGAATTAAGTATAAAGAAAAGAACATGATGGCAAACCCCACAATACCTACAGGGGATCTACTTTTCTCATTGCCCTTACTTGACATTCTGCTCACTCTGGCAGAAGTACCAGACACCACTGTCCTAAAGGAGTGTACAGCAAGCTAATTCCAAACTTTTGTATGATGTGGAGAAAAACACTGATATGGCAAAAAAATGCCAAGTCACTTGCTATAGAAACAAAGAACAATAAAACATGAGTCAACTAGAGAAAACATGAATTAGCAAAAGAAATTTCTTTTAACCCCCTACCTTCCTGCTTTGATAAAGTACTCGTCAGTGGTTTTTCTGGTGACAATTCCATTCTGACGGGGGTCTGACATTTCATTTCCTGTTCTCCCTCACTGTCTCCATGGTCTCGATCTCGTTTCTTTTTGTCCTCCTGGAAAGATCGTTATGGAGCTGTAAGAGCACCTGAAAACCCTGCATTATTACTGTACATAATGCTGTCTAGATTTTTCAAAACAAATTCACAAAGTTTAAAAAATAAGAATAGTTTGTGTTTAAAATTCTGTATTCTTTATGTACTGTCTCCATCTGCTGGACACTGAAATAATTCAGCCATACAATGCAATGTATCACTGAATTAGTTTTTTAGAAAATGTGACAGCTATCTGGTGTGTGTCCTTTAAAAATGAGACATGAACACCCCACACATCGAGCCTGTGTTCCAGTCTAACGATACAAGTTACAGACATATCTGCTGACCTTTTGATGTGAAACCTAGAGAAAGTCAAAACATTTTTTTTTGCTAAAATGCAGTAGCATGAACACATACCTTAACTTTTCTCCTTCTTTTCTCCTTTTCTTCTCCAGGAACTTGTTTTTCTCCTTTCTTTCTCTTTTTTCTTTTTCTGTCCTTGTGTTTTTCATGTTCTGATTTGTCTTCGTAGAGGCTGGAATCAAGTCCTGCATTTCCAGTGGAGAGCTCAGCAACTTCATTTCCTCCAACTTTCAGCACCAGCTTCAGTGGCTTTTCTACGTATTCTTAAACCAGCAGAGAAACAAACTGTGTGAGTACCAAAGAAAACACACTTCCGTCCTCAATAACCCCGCGCGATCCCTCCGCTGCTTCTGGCTTCTTCCAGAGGCCGTCACCGCACCATTTCCTCATTTCCAGACCGTGCAGCTGCTTCTTCCCCGCGCAGAGCTGCCGACCCCGGGCCCGCCGGCGGAGCGAGGGCCCCGCTCCCCGCAGCCTCAGCGCGGAGCGTTCAAACCGCCCCGGCGATGGGCC
>VZTI01001048.1:4482935-4504742 GCA_013397865.1 Struthidea cinerea | reverse complement strand
CCGCGCGGCCCGGCAGCAGGCGACGGTGGCCGCGCAGCGCCCCCTGGCGCGCTGGGGGTCTGGCGCAGGCGCAGTGGTGGCATGTCCGGGCGGCGGCGGGCTGTGGGGTTCGTGATCTGCTCCGCGCCTGGAAGCGGCGAGCTCGGGGCATTCTCCCTTGTGAGCAGCCCCCTCCGCTCCCCGGGCAGCGTCGCCTCTCCAGAACCCTCACGGCATCCTACCGAATCATAGAATTTTCAAGGTTGGAAGAGCCCTTTAAAATCATCAAATCCCGCTGTCAAGACAGCACTACCACTGTAACCCCTAAACCACATCACCTAGCGCCAGATCCACGCACCTCTTAAACACCTCTAGGCATGGTGACTCCACCACCTCCCTTGGCAGCCTGTTCCAATGCCTGACATCCGAAGAGCGTTTTTGGTGTTTTTTTTTTTTCCTTTCTTTTTTTTCCTAATATCTAATCTGAATCTCGCCAGTCCTGTGCCTGCCCCCAGCCTCCTGCGCCCTGTCCCCTCACGCAGCCAGCAGCAGCTCCTTGCTGCTCCGCTGGCGGTGCCCCTTGCTCCCAGCCTGAGACGGGCTGTGCCTGCATCCCTGTCCCTCTTATCCCACCCTTGGGGCCCCAGGGCACTGCAGCGTTTCAGAGACTTCGGCAGGATTACGGAGTCACAGAATCACTGAGGCTGGAAAAGGCCTCTGCGGTCATCGAGTCACACCTGTGACTGATCACCACCGCGTCAACCAGAGCCTGGCACTAAGTGCCACGTCCAGTCTTTCCTTAAACACCCCCAGGGACGGTGTCTCCACCACCCGAGTACTCGGCCTGAGTGCTGCTGTTCGCAGAAGCCTGTGCCACAGAATATCCCCTGCCATGACTGTGAGTGCCAGGGGCCAAAGGTGACAGCAGCAGAAGGGGTGCTGGGGCAGCCTGTCCTTCTGGCAGCAGAGTTTACTCTGCACTTGACTGGATGCCAAGGGGCCTGAGAGAGTTGCCGGCTCCTTGGCTGTGGTGTGGCCGTGACCTGGCTGCTGCTGCTGGCCGGGCACGTCAGCCAGAGCTTCAGCTAACCACACAACCTCAATCCGGGACAAAGGCTGCTAGCCGTGGCTTGCTGTTGCTGGAGTTTGAGAACCTGTGCCCGAATTTGTACCAGTGAGAAGACCAGGGGGTTTGTCTACCCGAGGAAGGGTTGGCAGAGGTGTGTAGAATCTGTACCCATCCAAGCAACACGTCTCTCCAAACATGGTTGTGCCTGTCCTGCACAGGCTGGGACAGCCTCAGGCTTGCTGACTGAGTGCCTAAACTTGCTCACCAGTTTTGAAAACAAATACTTTATAATCATGTTAAAACTCTAAGGAAAAAAAATACATATTGTGCATTACAGGTCAAAAGTAACTTAGAAATTCTGACCTCCTAGAAATCTTGGAAGGTGCCCATTTGCCTTGCCTGGGAGTGCTCCCAAAGGAAGCAACTGGTGTTCAAAATTAAATGCAACACTGATTGTTTAGTCTTTCAAAGTTAATAGTGTACTTTTTGCTATTGCTTAAGCTGCAGTCATTGTTGTTTCAACAACACTGTGTAGGTATTGTTTTCTGCCAAGACCTCTTCTATAATGCATCTTGAAATTTCACTTCTCTGAAGTTTGGAGTGCAAAAATAAACTGCTTCTATTTCAAAAGAGAAGCTTTAATTTATTCCCACACAATAGTCCTGTAAGTATTCATCAAGTTTGTTGAATCATATGTGATGTTTTATAGCCAAAAAGAAAAAAAGTTGTTAATTAGAAATTTATGATATGTGTGGCTGTACAGCAATACAAGGTCTATTTTGAGACCTTGTGAAGATCGAGAAAATCTCTTGTCTGTTGTCCATTCAGTCACTGGGAGTGTAATCAGATGTGACAGCTTTGTTTTGCATTTTGCTGGTTACATTACTATCATTTGGTCTCCTGCTCAGAGATTGTGTGGGTGGTGCTCTGGAATAAACCACAGCTTTCCCACTTGATCTTACTCCAGTAGTTTGAAATTCAGCTATAATGGACGCAGTTGTTTTTCTAATTCACATCTGGATCCTTTAATACTCTTATTACATATGCAGTGAATGTTCTTTAGCATACTTTAGTGAGAGGTAGAGGGCTTTTGCTTGGGATGTGGCCACATGTAGAAAATACAAGACTAGTAAATATTTAAAGGACATGTTTTATAGAATGAAAAAAATGTTGCTATATCCTCTGTTCCCACAAGAAGATTGGCAGACTTTCTAAAGTTTTTCTTTTAAAAGTCATATGGCAAGACCATTTGTTCAATTGTTACTCTGAAATTTCCTGACTAATCTTGTCCTGAAATTAATAAAATCTGAGAGACTTACACACAAGCAAGTAATGTGAGATCTGGCCAATATTGAGAGCTGCTAGGTGTATCCTTCAATAGCATCCTCTGGATCAGAGAAGGATGATTCTGAACAGTTAGTCCTCACACACCCCCTAGAATACACACTGGCTTTGCCATCCTTTCTCTAGCTCTGCTTTCCCATTACATCAGTATTTCTTCCCCCTCCAAACCCCTCATACCCTAGCTGGGCATACTGTCTAAAATATAATTTGTAAGCCTATGAAGAGTGTTATCACCGTTTGATATTTGAAAGGCAAGGTCTTATTCTTGTTGGTTGAATGTGCAGGATTAATAAGTTCATTGCATATTTTCTGAGAGTCATGTTCCTAATCTGTGACAAGTTTCTAAAGCAACTAGCATTTAAGAGTGAGAGACAATAATGTGTGTTATCACTGTTAGCCACTAACAGAGAAAATGTTTGAAAATAGATCGTTGAGTCATGACTGGTTTGGGTTGGAAGGATCCTTAAAGACCACCTAGTTCCAACCCCTCTGCCAGGGACAGGGACACCCTTCACTAGACCAGGTTCCTCAGAGCTCCATTCAGTCTAGCCTCCAACACTTCCAAGATATCCAAGTGTTTTCACATGTACCTTTTTCCATCTCCTAAAGAACTTTTCTTGAGATTCATGGAAAGCATAAGATCATATTAGTGTATATTCATTTAGCTAGACATCAAATACCATAATTATTTAAATTTATCATGGTTTTGTTGTTTGTTTTTTTTTACCGAAATGATAAAAGAAGGATGCAATAAGCAGGGTCATTTGTGGGTTTGTTTTTGCTCAGTGAGTATATAGCATAAGCATTATAATTTAATGTGTTAACAGAAATAAAATAACTTGGTGAAACCTTGTTGCTTTAGTCACTGGTTCAGGAGGAAGAAGTAGATCCTGGTAACAGCAGGAAGGTGCAGAGGCTGCTACAAGGCACAGGAGGTGAGTGGCAAAGTCTTAGGAAGAAGGCTTCTGTGAGTGCAGAAGCATATAGAAACCTGGGATGCTAAAGTCACTGGGAGTTTTTCCTAAGCAGGTTTGGTTTGTAGTCTGTGACACATGGAAACATTGGGATAAGCAGTTTTTGTGACAGACATTCATTTTAAACCAGTATTTTACAGTAACACACCTTTCTAATAATACCTGAATACATATGGCTGAAGTAAAGAATGTAGTCAATATTTTATTGATTGTTGTGTTATTAATATGACTTTTGAGTCTGTTACTCATTAGCTGAAAGATGTGATCAATATTACTATTTTCTTGGCTCTGTGAGTATTAAAGAGACGTTGTCATTTTCTATGTGCATGTCCTGACAAAATCCACTGCGACAGATGGAATTTTTTCCCTTAATTTGAATAGACAGTCTCATCATTATGATACATTTTCTCTTTTTTCAGTTTAGCACTGAAGTGTCTAATTCATTTACTCATGAAAACAGGCAATTATCTGTTTCTTCCCCAAGATCCTTATGACTGTAATAAACTTTATAATAAGGTTGTGATTCAGTCATAAATATGATTATCTTATTGTCCATAAAGCACTCATATGGATCATGCCCTAAGATCTCTGTGTGTGCGTGTATTTGTACAAGTCTGTGTTTTGTAAATATCTTTCCTGTGACCTTGCCCAAAACCTGCAGGCACCTCTTTTAATAACTCTCTTTCGAAGTGATTTTGTGCATCAGAAGAAATACCTTGTTGCACATCTCTGAACTAAAATAGCAAAATTTTTGCTAGACATGCATGAAATTGCATGAAATTTAAACATTTATGACCTTGGTTCTTGGCTGCTATTGCTGCACAGGTTGGGAAAATTAAACAGGATTCAGCTGGGTCCTCATGAGAGGAGATTGATGGACAAATGGGATTTATCCATCATCCCTGCTTTTCCCTAGTCAAGTGGAGGATTTGGAGCAAAAGAAGGGAGAAACCTGAACAGCAAGCAAGTTGGAACTGAAGCCCATCTTAGCAATTGCAGCAGGTAATTTCCTTGGGGAGGAGAGATGTTACTGGAAGAGGCCAGTGTGTTATATATATATATATATATATATATAGTCAAAATATGGAGTGGATTTCCAGATAAAACCACACCATCTGGTAGCAGTATAAGAGTGGGCATTGAAATTGAGGATGAAAAGTTTGAGCTCTAGTTTGAACTGATGGGTCCAACCTAGTAATTTTTTGAGATGTAACCAAATTATATTTACTATTGATTCTAAGCCTGATCCCACTGCCCTCACTCGTGTGTGTAGTCCTGCTCATTTCAAGTACAGGCAAGGTTTGCTTGTTCAATTAAGATATTACCAGCCAGTTCGAACTTCCTTAATTCACATACTTGGCCAGACTTTAATTAAAATCCTAAACATTTTTTTTCCCACAGTATGTATTTTAATTACTTTTGTCATGTTTTAAGTTGAATAAAGCATCTGAAAAGCCTGCACTCATAGCAGGCACATCACAATGCTCCGTTAGACGTGTATTACCCAAATAACATGGAGAGAAGCCTTTTCCTAGTAAGTTTTAAGTTGCTGTAAAAGATGATGAAATTTGTACTTGTATTAAATTTTAACTTGTAAGCTGTAATAGGAGAAAGTTTAATACAAGTATCTAGCTGAATCTCTTAGATGATACTCCAGTTAATTTTTTTTGTTTAGGTAGCAATTGATCTTTTTAATTAAATTTTGTTTTGTGTAGTGGTATCTCTAAGAGGAAACAAATTGAACAGAAAAAATAAGAGCATTAGGCCACTTGGTGGTGTAATATGCAAAGGAAAAGCAACTTGTCATGTTCAAGTGAAGGAAATTTACATAATATACCATTTTTGTTTGCATATTATCTGATTAAGCACAGTACAAGACATTACATGAATGGTTACTTTTTAAAGACCTTTAATTTCATGCAAGAAGTCAAGTAGATTTTGTAGGATAAATTCTGGGTTTAGCTCAGCTCTTTCTGAAGGTGTTTGCGTTCAGGCTATTAATTGTCTGTTAGTTGTTACTTAGGTTCAGAAATCCTGATACAGTTCTCTGTGGGAAATGTATAATTTAAAAATTGATAGGGCCACATGGGATCTGCAGTGTCCCCCTGCCGTGTAACAGCTTTGGTTTTCATCTGCTGGAGTCTGGTGTCCTTCACATTCCCCACAGGTGCAGCAGCTTCTCTCCAGGTATTTGTGTTTTATACACTGATGGAGGAGCTTGGGAGGAGCCATGGCATTGCAGTGCTTTGGGGGTGGCTTGAGCTGCACAGGCTGTGACCAGAAAGCGGAGGGAATGGGCACAAAGAGCCCTGTACTCTCCTGCAAATGCACATGGGCACTTTCGCGTGGAGCACCAAAGGGGAGGATAATGTGTGCAAGGCAGGTTGGTGGGGCCTATTTATATTTCTCCATGCAACAAGAAGAATTAAAGGTCCAGCCTTCTGCCACCTTTAGTTTAAACTTCTTAAAGGAAGGTGTTTGAGCTCAGCAGGATGTCACAGGGTCTGCAGAACAGTGTGTGCAGAGACTAAATTTTGTGTTGTATGCACTGGTGTTCATGTCAAGGGAGAAAAATGAAGATAAAAGAATCAGTATAAGGCTGCTCTGCAAATTCTAGCAGAAGTAAACCATTTCTGTGCTAAGTGCGGTCCACTGAGGAATGTCAGTGTTAGTCAAACTATTGTTCTGAAGCAGTAATCAGAATTTTCTTTTTTGGAAGGAAAGAAAAAGTGAGGGAAAAAAGAAGAAGTTTCCATTTCTGTTTGACAGAAACATCAAACTAACAGTTAAGTTTTATTTTCAGATTGAGGCAGGAGAAAATAAAGATGTTTTGACAGGTATTTGGCTTGAGTTTGGTTTGGCTTTTTAGTCTACAACCTAGAAAGAAATAAAAATTAAGAACAACTTCAGCATGGGCTGTTCAGATTAAATTGAAGATATGATGTAGCTTTCTCCTTGTTGATTGTACCATATTTAGGTACTAAAAGAAGTAGCAGTTCTCACGTTAAGTAGTAGTAGTTGCTAACATTAAGAACAAGCAACCAGGGTAGTATCCCGATGGGTACTAATGTACTTGGGACCTTAGCTTAGGTTTTGCTTCATTTCCCTGGCGATCCAGAATGTGTAGTAGTAGTGAGACCTTACATGTTGTCTGTAAGGAGGAGCTTACTCTTTAAATTGGTACTCTGGTGCTTCAGAAGACAGAGAGCACCAGTGATGGTTATCTGTTGCTATAATGCGTGTTCTTATGGATAATGACATCCTGGTTCATGTTCTCCTGGAGTACCTTCAGCACTCCACAGATTTTTGCATAAATTAGACCTGGAATATTTTTAACTTTGCTACCACAAGCCAGGTGGCAGATAATTGATCTTATGTTACACATATTGTCTCCTGAAACTTCCAAGTGGTACTGATGACCAAAGATGTAGTGTGGATGGGAACTCACGATTTATAACGTGCTTCTACAGCTCCTGTGATATGCTCTGCAGTTTTGTTCTCTGAGTGAAAGCTTGGAGAAGAGCAGCATAAACAGAGTGTACTGTAAGGTCACTTGACCCTTCAGATTACTGATTTTATGTAACCAAAATAATCTTATTTTAATATCCAGATGTTTAAGACCTGATGCAAACCATGAATCTCTTAGAAATTACTAAGAACTTTTGGTTTAAACTTCTGCTTTTCTTTTTTTTTCTTCATTCTAAACCCACTTGGTAGAATACAGTCTTTAGAAGAGATTGGCTGAGGTCAGAAAGTGACAGTTCCAGAGAAAATGAAATTAAATGAAAACTGTGAGAGATTTTTCTGGCTAGGTTGATTTATTAGAACTTAAATGAAAACTGTGAGAGATTTTTCTGGCTAGGTTGATTTACTAGAACTCTGAACCAATTTTAGTTCTTTCAAAGTCTTTGCGTATAACTAGCCTGGTGTGGAATGAGAGGGGAGGTGGATGCAATCTGTGAGGAGGAACATGGCTCCACTGTAGCTTTATTAAGCTTCTGTTTATTAAACTGCACTTCTGTTGAGTGGGTTTGCTGAAAAAAAGTGTACTAAATGGCAACTAGATGATCAATCTTTTTACCTTTAAAGAAAAAAAACCCCTCATTTGCTTACGGGAGATGGGGAAGGAGTTTAAGGGTTTAAGCATGTAACTGTTCAGATGGAGTCTGTTTGGTTAGACCAAAATTCCTTATGTCATTGCTCATTAATGTTGTTGTGGCAAGTGTTTATGCATGAGCGTCCGAGAAGAGCTGGATGTGATCAATTCAAAATGGCCTTGTCATACTGCATGAAGTATTTACTCTGAGATATATA
Organism: Struthidea cinerea; assembly: GCA_013397865.1. Lineage (NCBI taxonomy): Eukaryota > Metazoa > Chordata > Aves > Passeriformes > Corcoracidae > Struthidea > Struthidea cinerea. The sequence goes on along the minus strand of VZTI01001048.1, from coordinate 4,497,062 downwards.
TAGAAATGCATGTTTTTTAATTTATTCTGACAGGGTATTCACGTTGGTGCTTTAAGTATTTCTCCAGATCTTTTCACAGTAGATGATCAATTAGTGCTTTACTTGTTCTTTCTATTAATTTAAAACATGGAAATGACAATATGGCCACTTCTTGTAGGACTTTTCTGTATCCTGTGAAATGAACTCAATCAGGTCAGTGATCTGTCTGGTTCTGTCACCAACAGGTTCTTAGAGAGATGCCTCTTGTTGCAGTGTCTTCCTTCTCGCCACTCTGGTAGAAGGTCAACTGAACAACAGCCCTCTGGAGGCCCCAGGGCAAGAATCAGAATCTGATCCTGGAACTGAAATGGACTTTTTATGTAGGTTTAACTCTTCTTTCACCTTTGTGGTCATCATGTCTCCAAAGGAGACTACAAATACTAAAAATTGCTTAACATGTTATGAAAGTTTACATGGAGTTGCATTAGGCAACTTAAACGTGTGGTGGTGTGATCAAGTCTGGACTTTACATCCCAGTGTTGAACATTTATTTCTTGAAGGACTTGGCTTGCGTGCTGAGGATGAAATGATCCACTGGTGTCTGAAATTTTAGGCTCATGTTTTGGTTTTCACCATATCTCATGTCAGGTGGTTCCACAGGCTGATTGGACAAGAAGGTGTTTTCAGATTTATCAGTGTTTTATACTTTCTGTCCATTTCATTCACGTCCTTGTTTTTCTGTACAGGAAAGCCTGAATTTCAGTCATAGTTACACTCATGCCAAATTTTCTTGGAGAAGCAAAACTGATTTTCTTTAACCTCCGAGCAAGCTAGCCAGTGTTTTTACCCTAAAACCAATGTATTTTTAGTCATATAACTTCTTGCCTTCAATGCTTTTTGTTTTGTTTCTTTGTTTTTTAAAGGAGCAATTCTTCATCTTTGTTAATGCAGGTTATAAGCTGAAAGTGTGCATTCCAGAGAGTAAATTCACAGAAAATGGAAGTATACAACTTGTTTTAAGGTAATATGATTATTCTAGTGGATAAAGGCAAACTTGTTAGGTTTTGAATGCTTTGTATATCTATAATTTTTTCTCTTAAACGTTCTCAATATTGACATGTCTGAACATCAGAGGTATTTTTAAATGTGATTTCTGATCCCAAGCTATTCCTAAATACTGTTGTTCATAGGAAGCAGTTCAGGAAGAAGTTCTACCCACATCTTAGGTGGCACGATCAAAATCCTTGCTGGACCAGCTATATTGCTGAGTTTTAGATAATCTATAATGGGCAAATGTTCTTCTGCTTCTTGTAGAACCTGTTTCTCATTTTGCAAGTGGATGGTAGGTAAAGAGGGCAATGCAACTTCAGAAAAATAATTTAATGTTTTTGTTTGATTTAATTGGAGGCATAAATATAAGGGTCACAGTTATTCAACTGAAACCTTATATTTATTGTTACCTACCAGAATTTGTGCTTTATAGTACAGAGCAACACTTCGCAGTTGCTGAGTTCCACTGGAGATGAAGTGATAATCTCTGGCTGTAAATTGTAAATTGCTTTGGGATAAAAGGTACTGCATAAATGTAAATCATTACCTTATTAAATGCAAGTGTAGCATAACATGGTTTTCAAATTACTAATGAGTATTTCTTTGCAAGTCTGATCTCTTTTTAAAGATAAAATAGCACTAGGTTTATTTAATCATCCTAAAATGTTCTTATCTAGCACATTGTAATACTTATTTTTCTTGCTATAAACAAACATTATTGAGAAGCATTGCAGGATAAAGTAAGATGAAGTTTACAGTGTTTTTCTTAGTCTTAATGTTTTGATTGCTGGTCGAGTTGCTTATTTTTTGTTTAAATTAAAATCAATATTTTATGATAACATTTACTGAAACATCTTTTTTTTTCTTGTTGCTGTTTTTAACAAAATGCTGAAGTCAAAATGTCATAGGATCTATTCTACGTGTATGCAAAATGATTAAAGATGTTAATATCAAAAACATTCTGAATGATTGTTTGGGGATATTTAACTGAAATACTGATGAATACTGTTTTAACATATCTATGTATAATTTGTATTATTTCATTTTCTTCCCCCCGTTAATATGTTTGGATTTACTAGAGTGAAGGAAGAAGTTAACAAGACTGTAATTTAAATGAGAGTTTTCACCAGTAGGTTGCAAGATCATTAAATTCCTAACAGTCTAATTGTATTTTTTAGAAAGTGCTAGGATCTCATGATCAATTTACTGACTCAATTTACCACTCACTTGAGCAACCAAAAGAAGATAAATAGGTTTACACACCAATGACTGAAAATTGACAGGTAATATGCTTAAAATGATTTTGTTTCACGGACTTTATTCAGGGAAGACATGGATGAAAATAGCAAGGTTTAAGAAGAAATTGCTTAGGAAGAAGGGCAATAGTTAAGCATGTCCTGGTACGTGGAGCAAATGGAGACAAAACTCACAGATAATTGGAAAATTTGGAGTTCTGTTAATTGTGGAAAAACCATCAAGAAAAGCTTGATGAGGAAAGACATGACAAAGTAGCAAAAAATCCATAAGCCTGAAATTATGATGCAAGATGTGTTCCCACAACAAGTAAAAGCTAATTTTGTTGGACAATGAACTTGTAGCAGGTCCAGCATGGTTTCATTTTGTGCTGAACTACACTTTGTTCGTAATATGTACTTACATATTTTTAAGAACATTAGATGATGTATATAAAAGATGAGAGTTTTATGCATGTGCATTTTAGCAAGTCTAATTTCACTCTCAGAGCATGTTCACATCAGGTAAACACTGTCATTCTGTGTTTTGATTTGATTCATTATTATTCTGACGTAATATGGGATGTAAAACATGGGAAGGGAATAATTCTGGTGCAGCAGTGGGTAATATGGTGAAAACGAAAAGATTTTCCAGATGTATATTGCTAGGCCAACATCATGGCCAAAAGGAACAGAAATCAGTAGCTTTGTGCTTGGTGTGAGTACACACAGATGAGACAAGGTAAAAGCATAGTCAGTACCTATAAAGATCTGTACCAGAATGGTATTTTGGTCCTGTATTTGTGCATCTAACAGAACAGCAATGGAGACAGAAATGATGTGGGCACTATTAACTTACAATCTCTGTAGAGCTTTTTGTTGGTCTGTGTTGCAGGCACATTTTTGGTTTGCTGTATCACCACAGAAACGGTAGGAGGCACTCTACCTAAGATTTACAAAAGCTTCCATTTTAACAGCTTTCTGCCTTGTCCCCTGGTGGTCAACTACAGACTCCCATGGTGCCTTGGGGGTAAACAATGAAGGAGTACAGACAAAACTAGTAATGTTAATGACTGTCCTCCCAGCTCAAGATAGCAGTTAAGCCTGACTTTAAGAGTCAGGGTTCAGAATTCAAATGCAGAATTGTATGTGCAATGTTGGCTGTGATATTTGCTCTTACTTTGCTGGGGTAGGAAGTGAAAGGAGTATGTGCAATTCTGTTGTGCAATTTTTGAGATTTCTTGCATGAAATTCTTAATGGCTTTAATATACTAGAATACTTAATGGTATTTCCTGCACATGGTTTAGCTATTTTAATTTGTATTTTTATATACTATACAATAAGGATGAAGTTAGTATAAGCAATAGTCCATTAAGATGCTCCATATTTAATCAGTTTTGCCAAGGAGTGATTGAATGAGGAGTTAAGGTCAGAGCTGAGGCACAGAGGCCCACTATGGACAGGGAGCCGGGGTAGGATAGAACATCTCCAATTACACAGGTGGCTTGTCTTAAGCACACATTATGTGCTGGGGCTGCAGTGCTGTTGAAAAAGAATGATTAAAGTACAGGTAGAGTCTGACCCCAAGTCTCACCTAAACCTGTAGCTACGCTGATTTTTTTCCTCCCTCTGATCTCACAAACTCTTTATTTTATAACAAGTATTACACCATGTTGCCTCTTCATTATTTTTGTTTTCTTTCATCTCTTGCTGAGTGTATTAATTTATTTTAGATTGTTGCTCAGTACATGATCTTGAAAGACGTATAACACTAAATATAAGCAAAAAGTAACAGCCTGTTCTGTGAAATGATAATATCTGCTAAAAACTGAAGAATGTGAAGTAGAACAGCTTTATTCTACTTGATATGTGATTATTTTCTGCTTTTACTACAGTTTCCCATGTAGGCAAATGCAGAGATAATACAGAAAAAACTGCTAGGTAGATAAATCACAATTTCTTGGTTTATCCTGTTCTTTGGATATATAAAGATTATGTTAGGCTCTGGTCTTTAAAACTAACATGCAGATGTTCTACAGCTGCTTGTTGCTGCCTGACTCAACAGTGCCTGAACACCTTTTTACTTGCCTCAAGGTGTCATGGTGTATTTCACTGAAGTGATTAAAATAATCCTTATTTTGTGTAAAAAGTGTAACTCATAAAGCAAGTCTGAGCATTTATTAAGGATGAAGATACCATGAAGCAAACAGCTTTCTCAAAAGGGAGACCATATTTATTTACCTTAGGCTCTCTTGGTCCTGTCAATATCACTGTATTAAAGCATTTGACAGAAGTACAGCGCTTCCTTAGCACAATGACGTATTGAATAGTCTCCCCAGGCTATTGCAGACTGTCAGAACTTTATCATTCTATCAAGGATGCTTATTTATACACCTCACAAACTGATTAAAAAAGAGAGATTAGTTGTTTTTCTAGAGTAAATTTGGAATTGAAATCCAGATGACGGTTCCAGTATTTTCACCTGGTTTACAGGGGTGAATAATTGCCTTGAATGTGCTTCAAGAACATTTCATTTTTTAAGAGTTGTATGGCCTATTCTTAAATATTGACTACATTTTTTTCTTAAACTCTTTGGCAACCATTCACTGACAGAGTTCTGCCTGTCTTGCTGTACAGGCCAGCTAGATACTGGGGGCTTTTACATCTATAACCAAAGAAGAAAGCACATGGCTTAATTCGGCTAAATTAGGGAGTAAGGGTGTAAATGTGATGACCTCTTTTAGCCAACAGACAGCTGATTAAACCTGTTCAGTTAGAGTCTGAAAGACTCTGTTAATAGCTTACAAACCTCTTTGTATTAGAAACAGCATTGACCATAGGCTTTCTGTTATTTTCCTTATACCAAGAAAGCTTATTCTGTGAAGATGAAATTCCAGGCCCTTTGCAGCAAGGATGAGCTGCTGTTTTTGTTATGCCACCATCTTGGCTACCATGTAAAAGAACTGGGATCATGTTTTACAAAGGTTAAAAATACTTGAATCCTTGTCAGTCTTGGTGGTTGGGGATTTTGCAGCCCACATCAACATGTGCTAGAGATCACAGGTTGATAGAAATACTTGCTGATCAGCAAGAGAGAAGAGCAAAACAGATAGGATAGATGGTTTCCCCTCAGGAATGCTATAGTTCATAAACAGTCAAATGTTTCCTCCTTGGAAGAATATAGCTTAGCCCACAAGGGCAAAAAGACTATTTCACTCTTTTACAGTTAATTGTTAGCACAACTCCTGGAGTATTTTAGATCAAAACTCAATTTTGTTTTAGAAATCAAGTTACTTTAGGATTACTTCAGTGCAAACAACAGAAGAATTTGAGCTCTCTGTTGGCTTTCATTATAAATAATTCTGAGTTCTGTGCTGTAGCCTTCATTTGCCACTGAGTGATACAGAGCTTCAGCTACTGAAAGTTCGCAAGAAGTAAGATGAACATGTATTTTGTATCAGCTGTGAGAATATGCTGTTGGAGTGGCACTTGTGCAATCAGTAAGTTAACAGCAGAATCGAGTCTATTGTTTACTTCACAAGGAAGGCCAAACCTGAGGCACTGCAGCCACACTTCTGAATGATTTGTGCTGTTCACTTCCAAATCCATCTGTATAAATATGCTTCCTTGCAGAATTTAGATGAATAGAAATGCCTCCTCTTTGGCTTTATTAATGTCATTTATTTTTAATAGAGGGGAAAATTGAAATAAGTTCTTTATGTGAAGTCTGTTGAGGAAAGGAATCTGGGGAAAAAAACTTAAAAGTTAATTTTTTTTAATCTTGAAATCTTGTGCTTAGTAAGTGTTTAAAAATTTCTGGCAGTCCTGTTAGTAAAAATAATTATTCACAGCCTTCTGGGTGTTGTGGATCTTTTCATTTCATATGTTCAAAAGAAAGGGGGATTCTTCCAAATCCTCAAATGTGCAAAAGTACATTAATTTCATTTTCATCACATTTCTTCATTGAATTAGATTTGCATGGATTTTTAACCCAGAGATTTAGCAGTAGTATGGGAAGACAAGTTCCTCCCCCCACCTTTTTTTTTTTTTTTTTTTTTTGGGTATTTAAAAAAAATTTTTTTTTTCTTTTATTTTTCCAGGAGCGTATTTTGGGTCATTTTTGATGAAAGAAACTTCAGTTCATGCTATTATGTTGGTTTCCTGGTTCAGTTTTTGGTCATTCTCTAGAGGACACATAAAAGAGAAAAATGTTGGCAACTATATTGGACCTCTGGGTTGTTGTGTCGCTTTTCATTTTAGCACAGATTCTAGTTAATACTTTTGAGTAACATCAGCTTTCCCTCTCAGGTTAGTCCTACTGATTATCCTTTTGGGTGGAAGGATATTTATTAGTGGGGACTGGTTATGTAGAACTCTGCTGGTCAGTGTAACTGGAATTGATGGATCTTCTTTGTTTGACCAGGGTAATGTGGTTCCCTAAGAATACAAAAGACTCAACAATTTGTTTAAATGAAAGATGACACTGCAGTTTAGAACAACAGTTCCAGGTGCTCCAAACATTCCATGATGCAGAGGCTATAAGGATGCCCGCCAAACAAGGATTTTTGTGATGAGGCCCTTGCCTTAGAGCTCAACGTAATGTAAAGGCACAGGAGGGAAGATTGGGCAGCATTTGCAGAAAAGGGAAGTTCTTGTAAATTCCACTGCTAGTGAGTAGACCCTAAAATATCTGACTTACTAGACTGAACGAATTATATCTTCTGGATAAAAGAGTTTTCCTGAAGGAAAATACTAAAGTGACCTCTCAGTGTGAATTCTGTGTTGCATCTACTGCAGGTGCTATGGCAAATCACATTACTCTTTTAAAATAAATTATCTAAATGCATTAGAACGTGTAGATGTTGTTTGCAATGTACATGGGTACTTAGGAAGAGCATATTCTAAAACAGAGATGTAGAACTTTCTGGTGTCCATAGTAAATTTGGTCATATTCTTTCTTCCCTATTTATTTTTAGCCAAATGCAGATTTCTGTTTCACTGTCCTTTACTATTCATACGACCATTTGCTGGATATTTAACGATGGGTCTGTTGCTCTGGTAGTGACTGGTACACTGAGTATTCTTGATGACAACTGGTACTTTATAAATGCAGGCTATTAATAGCTAAAGAGCTTTATTACTTGTTTAGGGTTTTACAGATTGTTTTTGCTAACAGAAGAAATTTTCATGTGAGAAGACACATAAAAGCAGTTCCTTATTCACAGACAATACCTATAGTACTGCTTATCTAAACATGGAAGGGATCAAACAACAGCAAATAATTTCTTGGCTTGTAGTTCCTAGTCCTTTGTTTCAGAGTGCACTTGCTCTCCTACTTTCTCATAGGGATATATTACCACGCCTTTCTTCCTGTGCCCTTGACTTTCCAGCCGCCTACTTTTTTTTTGCCTCTGGCTGCTTCAAGTTGCCTTTGTATAGTTGGATGTGACTGCCAAAAATCTTCAGGCTGATTTTAGCATTCAAATGTGAAGGAAAACCTCAGTCCACCTGGCCCAACTCCTAGAACTTTAAGGCTGCTGGGAATGGTGGGTGCCTCCCTTGGCTGCTACCATAAGAAAAGGCCATTGAGCTTTTCTCATAATGTCACGTGTCTCCAGTACCTGCCAGCCTGCAGACAGTTTAGAAGACCACCACTAAGTCAACCCCTCCTCCTGGAGAGCTGCCTGATCTTCAGTAAAACAATGATTTATCCATGAAGCCATTGAAGACCTCAAGCGCCTGTTCATGCACCTAAGGACCTTGGGAAGATGACTGGGAGGCTTCTATGTACAGGGAATGTCAGGATTGTGCTATCTCCTTTTGGACTCATTTTATTTGATCGTAATATTCAGCATTTAGGTCATCATTGATTCTCTAGAAATGCTGAGATTTGGATATAAATGCAAGGGTATCTGACATGATTTCAAATTTGATAATATAGGAACTACTGCTTCTAAGTGGAACTGAAGTTCCATATTTCATTGTCTTAGTTCATAGTCAGATGCACATTTTCTTAGTAGTTGGGAAAATATACTTTGTGGATCTATATTCACATACTATCATCTAGAATTCACAACTTCTTATTCTTTGTGATTATCAGACCAGATTAGCAGCGTGTTGGATCTCGTCTTCATGTGAAAACTCTCAGATATTTTTTTATGGATTTTGATATCCCTATTGTTTTGCTTCAGTTAACATTAGAATATAACAAGTAAAAGGTTGTCTGTCTGATGTGTGCTCTGGTAGCTGCTTTGTCACTATATAAGTCAAGGGCTCATTGTGCTAGGTGTTATATTTACCCACAGAAAGATGGTCCTTATCCAGAATATCCTGCCATCTAAATGCAAACCAGAGTGGAGCTACAAATTTTTATATTTTGTGATGCTATTGCTCAGAATATTTTCCTGTACGTTTACCTAATTGTATTTTCAGTGTCTCAAAATGTGATTTATATCAGCTCCTAATAGAAGTCTAAAGCTCTTGACACTTAGATGGCTTTATTTGTCCATAGATTTGTGCTTGTGTGATCTGTCATGTGCTTGGGTTAAAAATAAATGAAATCCAGAGTAAATCGAAAGTGCAGCATTGCATTGGGTTGCTGTTGTGTTTATGTGCACTGAGACAGGTGATTTCAGGGACCACCAGTTCCCTGAGACTGTCACTGTGCTCAGCAGGTCCAGTATTTCTGAGGAGCAATTAATATGTTCACTTCGTGCTTATACAGATTAAAGAGTTCAGAGTGATGGGACAGAACCTTGTTGAGGTAGACTGGGATTGAGCTGTAATTCTGGTGGTGTTACAGTGTTTACCAGCCAATGACTTGGTGTCTCCTTTCTTAGATGTTTCTTGGAGAACAAAATTGTGTCAGCGTTTTATTTACATTGTTTATATTCTTTTAGAATATCATATGTTAGCCTCTTTTTGGATGTGATTCCTCTGAGGTAATTTGAACCATTATTTAAATTATTTAATTAATTTGGACTTTTTGTTGAATTTTTTTCTCTTTCCCCAGTGCTAATTATTGATGCTTTAATCCTAGATATTATACACGGCACAGTGAAGAAGTCATTGAAAAACTATTTCATGTAATGAAGAAAAGAATGAAGGTCTAGTGATATATGAATATTTAATAATGGGAGAGTGTTGCAATTCAGATAAACATAGCGGGCAATTTCACGTACATGAGAAGGGAATATAGTCTCATTTATATGTTTGCTATCATATAAGCCAGTAAAAATGCTAGCTTTAAAAATAGTGGATAATTTTTACAAAATAAGTGGAAAGTATGTGCATAGTCAGTAATTGCTATTCTCATCATAGCAGCAAAGTTAAAATATGTAGTATTACTTTGGGGATGCTGTTTTGGATGAAAGAATGCTGTGTTTCAAGGCTAGCGGAAAGTATGATTAATGCTGTAGAAATGAAGTATTTTTGATGTTTTTATGTGTGGAGTTACTGCCATACCAGTATAAAGACTTAGTCCTGGGTTGTAAATGAGCTTGAGCTCTACAGTTCTTTGTATGAAATCCTGAAAGGTCATGTCCCTTTTAGAAGTTTTATTTCTAAATGTAATGGAGCAGAAATAGCTTCCTATTTCAAATCTTTCTAGCAGAGGCAAATGTTGGATGCAAATGCAGCTGGGTTCCGTAGCAGTTCTGTTTTCACTGACACAGTTTGTTCTGGGGTACTTGCCTGTTTTCTTCCTGATGCCTGCCCTGTTTAGTTGCTGGTTTACAATTGCTGCCCCAGCTACTTACAAGCAGGTGGCCGTTTACAGCTGATGTGGAGAAATGACAAATGAAATTTCAGTTTAAACAGTGTTTTTTTTATGAAGTGATCTTCTGGTTTCTGGGTTTCTCCCCTTTGGAGAAAATGATGATGGAATCATTGAACATTAACCTTCTATCCGAAAGGAAGAGTCACACTTTGAGCTATTTTGTACAGCAAGGCTTCCAGTGCAGCAAGGCTCTGATGAAGTCAGAATGAAGTGATGCAGAGATAGAAGATTTGCAATCCAAAAGCACAAGATAGAAAACAAAAGGTAATGACACTGTCATTATCAGAAATTAAATGAAAGAAGTAGTTAACTTAGAGGGTTTTATAAGAGACAGCAAGAACAGGAATGAATTTAGGAACAGAAGACCAGTGGAGCATGACTTTGGACTGGAAGCAAGACCGTGCTTAACTACCTGAGATGAGGTGGTACAAAAAGTTGATTTGAGCATTCCTTGTTCTTAGAGATTTTTTTTCTCTGAGAAGCTGTTGTGAATAGCTATACATTTGTCAGTTGCACAATTTGTTTGGAGAGATTACAGTGATATTTCATAGTGATATCTTCCCATTTTTATCAGACTTTTAAAGAATCACATTTAATGCTGAAAATGACACAGGTAGCAATTGAAAAGAAATTTTTCTTGAAAGATGCAAGATATTCAGGACACCATATGAGAACAGTGGTGTGTAGCAATCTTTCTTTTTTCCAGTGAAAGATGTTGGAAATCTTCACCACAGTGAGGTAGTTCAAAGTCCCAGTTTATAAAGCTATTGTTTGCAATGCAAATGTGGAAACCAACCTTGTCAGTTTTCACTCCTGTTCTGCTCTGCAGCGTAGAATCCAGGAGAGCTTTGGAAACCCATAGCTAACATTGTAATGGTGTATGGCTTTACCACAGTGTGAATTCCTTTTAATGTCAGTTTCTCTATGGGGGATTAGCCACCACAGATGTCACAGATCCTGGGAATATCTTCCATGATAAAAAAAGGAAAGCTGGCATCTCAACTGTCATTTAATAATCTACAGACTCGTTAATTTATGTTTTATGATATTTGATAGCTACAGATACAACAAACCTGTTCTTCAAGTGCTTGCTGGTTTGATTGCAAGATGTGTATTAATTTATGTTCTTGTAGAACAGTTAGATTATAAAATGCCATGTTGTCTTTGCTTTGAATTTTTTAACATACCAGTGGATAAATAAGGAGTACTGTTCTTGCCATTATATACGTATATATATAATTGCATATATATGCAAGCCTCTTTGCCTAATAACATCTCCCCGCCTTTTCTCTCTTCGCCCTGTGTAATGTTAGTCTAAAATGCTGGTTAAGGTCAAAACAAGTTTATGCCAGTTAAAAACAGCCATATGGAAAGTTCCAGCACTGAGCCCCATAAGCTATGAGGGAGGAATTTATAGCCTTGCAATGCTCCCAGTGCTTCTCTTTAATTAACTACTCTAAGCATCCTAAAATTCTCAACAGCAATCTGCCTGACAACAGGGAACCCTCTAGATCTGTATATAGTAGTAATCACTCTGCCCAACAGTATCCTATATAGATGAGTATATCAGGTGTTCTGTGACCTCCCAGCAAACTGTCACACTTCTTTGTTCTGCACTGAAGATGTGAAAAATTGGTTCAATTGTTTTGCTGTTATTTAAGGAAAGCATATCCCATGTTCTGCTTTACTAATTTTACTTGTAGAAGCATGCTTGTTTCTCTGTTTTTAAGAAACTGTCAAAAAGAAAGAATTCCACAATCCTTTTGGGAGTGTAAACACATGTATTTCTCTTTTATGAAATGTTTTTCTTTTCTACTGAGTTTCCATTTTCTTGCTTCAAAAGAGGGACACTTAGATGTCCTCTGGAGGAAGAGAGACAAGTGTGTCAGTATTTAATCCTGTCAAAAAGGAGGTGCTCAAGATCTGTGATTTGGCTTTTTAATATCTGTTCTTTTATTATAAATGACTGGTTCTTGTTATGATTCAATACATGATTCTCCATGTAAACTTTATCAGTATTTGTGTATTTTCTTCTTTGTCAGTGTTGAAAACATGAAAAACCACTGACCACAGATTCTTCTCATCTTAATAATGTCTCCATTTATAATTCACTTGTTTGCTGTGTTGTTCTAATTAATTGGAATTAAGAACAGTTATTCATCAAAAACCTTACAGCAATTGAAGTGCTTTATGTCTGTGCCTCCCACATTCATCAACCAAGTTTTTGTTAAAAAAAGAGACTAAGTAAATCTCATATAACCTTTATGATTTCTTCCAAGCTGCCTTTTATAAAGAGATATTTATGCCCTGTAAGCATCTAAAAATTTTCTTCCTTCAAATTTTTAAAATTTTGGTCAAAGCTCTTTTGTAATAACTACAGAATTATTATTAGGCATAAGGTAGTGTTATACAGATGTCATTGATTTTTATAATGATTTGTATGCAAGGACTTAAGTGTATTGTGGATATGTCCAAATTGACTGGCCTGGGACATTAATTCCATCACAGAACTTAGGGGAAGCTTTGGCGCTTGCTGAGGTTTTAGGTAAATATTTTCAGGGTTAACTTGTACTGTGCTTTGTTCTAGTAGATTATCTGCTTCCAAACTAACCAATTTAGAGCAACGTTGGGCATGATTGCTGAGATGGTATTAGGAATGTGTCTGAAGGGTGTAAGGTTTTGGGGACAGTTAAAAAAGGTACAAATAATTAAAGCTCCTTGATAATTGAAATCCTAATGTGTGGTTGCTACAGCGGTACTAAAAATAATGACATTTACTTCTATGAAATGATGTTTCTGTCTTTGGTTCCAAGTTTCAGTTTTCTCACTGTCAGAGGTGAGTACTGATCAATTCACTATTGTGGAAAAAATGCCTGGAAATAACAGGGCCTTTGGAAGATTTAGGTATATTGCTTTTCATCTCATTGGGTGAGACAATGTTTTTTGCTTAAAGAAATGGGTAAAAACCAGTGTCTGAGTTACAAATCACGTTACTTTAAAATCTTTGTCTTGTTAGCTTGTATTTCTTTCCTTTTGAAGATAAATCCCAAATCATCTGCTTATTTCTTTTTTTACCTCTCTGCTGACCCCTTCGTTACACTGATGAACTGCCTGATGTATCTGTTACCTTTTTTGATACTGGTCAGAATGGGTTAGGGTCTCAGGTGGGGATGGAATCACAGAATCATAAACCATCTCAATTTGAAGTGACCCAAAAGGATCATCAAGTCCAACTCCCTGCTCCTCACAGGACTACCTAAATATGTATGAGAGAATTTCTGAAGCTACAAATGCAGTTAGACATCTGACTGAAAATCAGTTTCAACTGAAAACTTCACTCCCTTTCTACCTTTGAAAATCTCACTGTATAATAATATTTCCCTCTGGAGCTGTCTGAATAAGAAAGATAACAGATGTCTATGTATTGTGATTGCTTACCCAAGACATTGCTGTGTAAATCTAGTAAGTGAGGATCAAGATACTTTGTGATATGCTGTACCATGTCAAAACAGTGGCTAAACCTTTTCACTGAAGTGGTGATTAGGAAATTTATATTTAATCCAAATAGTCCCCAAGTGCCACTACAAAGAAGTGAGACTTAATTGCATTATTGTTTGTGACATATATTGTATGCAGTACAAGTTAGAATAACATGCATTGTATAAAGATTTTCAGTATCAGCTTCATTAATTGAGAGTTGAAAAATTCTGGTGTATTAACATGCTAAATACATTTCTGCATTCTGAACTTCCATATACTTTGACTTAACAGTGACTCTAACAAGGCTGGCATTAGCAGAAAGACTATTTGTCTGGTTTTCAAACTTCCAAGTACATACAACCACTGTTTCTGCTTACTTCAACAAAGAATTAGGAAAGGTTCAGTAAAACATGTAGTGTCTAAAGAAAACGAAAAATGCAGACTGGTTGTATGAACAGAAATTTGGTAAAGTGCTCGCATGTCCCAGTCCCAGTGACTCTCAGTGAAACATTTCTGCCTGTGAATGCCTATATTGCTTAGGAAAGTGAGACTGAGCCATATCAGCACTTCAAAATTGTGGTGCCTTTGTAGCCCATATATGTAAACTC
>VZTI01001048.1:4460435-4477935 GCA_013397865.1 Struthidea cinerea | reverse complement strand
TCCCTGATGACAGTGCAATTTGCATGTAGATAACAGTGTAAAGGTAATCTAAGCACTTCAGTAATTCTCGGCCAGCTGGATTCAATAAACCTCACTATAACCTTCTATTAGAATTCCCAGAAAACCAATCCTATGGCCAAAGATAGCCATTAGATATAAGGCTTTATGGCTCTTACATTAGATTTGTATGTGAATACATCTATGTATCACACACACACCCATATATATAAGAAAATAAGATGATTTTTCCAGACGTAAGTATCTATTGCATTGCAGTAGACTGTGGTACTGATGCTGAGTGGATATCCTGCAATGCAGAAATGCAGAATTTGGGCTGTGGATTCTGTAGAATAAGCTGAGATGTATTCTGATAATGATCAAACTATTCTGAGGATGTAGAAATAATTATAAAATAGTATTGTTTTCACATACGTAATTTATTCAACTATGATCTAATCACAGTTATAATTCATTAAATTTGTAAGCTTTCAACCTATACCTTTTTTGCTAAGATTTCTGCATTCATACTTTCTTATTGTTTTCTTTAAACGAAGACGTAAAATTATTTGTCTTTCTCATATGTCAGTGAAAAGAGCTCACAAAGATTTTGTAAAAGGAAAAATAATACAATCACATTTTTCACATGTTACTTTTCAAAAGTATCATAAAGAAGGCTTTATTCACAGTAAGGCAAATAGATGTTAATTGTTTATACTGTTGCAGTAATGGATAATTGTTACAGAAGCAGCTTCTTACCTGAAATAAATCCACCAAAAATATGTTTAAATTCTACTCATGGAAATCCATTTGAACAGATGGTAGGGATTCCCATAAATGCCTGGCCAGTTATATTTCCAGTAGGGATGGCTTTTTTTCCCACTACAGCAGGGGTCAGAAATCCCTGATGCCAAGACGTGCATTAGTGGAGCCTTGCATTCAGGCTGCAGGATCCTGCTAAGGCAGCTCTATTGTCTTGAGAATCCGAGCTAACACATTTTTATGTGATGGTACCATATAGTCACAGCACATCATTTAAGACCAGCTTTGGCATCTCTAGCATGGGCTGTGTTCCTTGTTCAAGGGTTATCCTGCAGTAAGGTCACCATACTTTTTTGAAAAGCAGAGATAGGGATCCCAGGAGTGTATTTCTCTCACCCTTTCCTTTGTCCTTTGCTGTTGCAGGTCACGTATAATAGAGATGTGCTTCCTATTGAGTGTTGTTGCAAGGAGCACTCCTCTAGCTCAGGTTTCAAGTCAGAAGCTGTGGACCTATGGATCCTTACTTCTCTGTAGTGATGGCATTTAGTACGTTCCCAGTGTTGGGATTTAAATGAAAAACACAGGTAAGATCCTACATCTCAGCAGAGGCTGGAGATAAAAATGACATAATAAAGTTTTTTGCCAGGATGATCTTTGGTCCTGTGTTCTCTAAATGAGAACACCTGCTCTTGCTGTTGCAGAAGTGCTGGTTTGTGCTGCAGAACAGATGTCAGAATTTGACTTTGTGAATCACCACTGACTGCAGCATTTTGAGGCTGTGTAATCTGAGCTCCAAGTTTTGATAATCAATCATGAAGTGAAGCTTGGAAAAACTACTGAAATGTCTGTGGTGTACAGCAGAACACAATGTAGAAATCCCAGAGAGTCTGAGCGAATTAGCCTTACTGAGCAAAGAGGTGTGTTGGTTCAGTCATAATTCTGTGTCAACAGCTCAACATCTTTTGGAACTGGAGTAGGCATCTCCACACAGTGCTGTGTTGTACCATGTGGGTGTACTAACTCCAGGCAGTCTTGCCTCAAAAGTATTTTGGTACTCTCTTTTCCAAACACACCAAAGTACGTCATATGTGACTACTGAGGTCACTGAAATTAACCCTCATTATGGATAACACCCAAAGAGCTGCTGCTTTTGTCAAACATGTCCATTATAGTTTTCCCAGCATCTAGATTCAGGCACTGTTAGTATTGTAAAGACTGATTATATGACTGGCTTCACTGAGAGCTGACCAGGTCATGTGATTTAGTTGTTGTCTGGTTTGTGTTTTCATTTGCTCTCATTCTTTGTGGAGGTGAAATGAAATCTGCGCAGTCCAGCTGTTGGTCTTTCAGTTAGCACAGTAAGGATGCACATTTCCCCTCATATGATGTAAGTGTTAATTCAAAAACATTTCCAGATTCTGATGCATTCTGTAACATTCTCAGTGGCATTAGATATGTTAAAGATTTTAACAGTTTGACTGAATAATATGTGTAAGTCTTCTAAATCACATCTGTGGGACAACTGAGGGATTGTTCCTTTGTCAGTAGTGCCAGATTTGGTGCAATGGTCTGGACTGTATGGCAGGTTCCTAGCTGTTGGCCCACTTTTCCAAAAATCACTGCTGATGTGTTCATGAAGTCTATCTTTTAGACACTGAAAATGAGACTGATTGTTAGAAAGTGCCATCTTAAAAATACGCATTTGGCTTATCTCTGTGTTTCTACTTTGAATTAAATCGGCTGCATCAGCATGGTTCTTGCCCCTTCCTCACTGTCTCTTTTAACTCTGCTGTTTAAAAATTGTTTTGGTCTGCTTTGCTGTTGTGCAGCTTCTTGGGGTTGAAAATCGATCTTTTTTTTTTTTTTTTTTTTTTGAACCCCTGGCATTTTCCCCATCAGGTGTCTTAAGTTTGTTTGCTGATTTAGCTGCTCTGTGTTGTGGCTTACACCCTCACCACCAGTACAGTATCCCTCCTGCTGGAGTAAGCAGAGGAGTCAAGTGAAGGAAACACAGAGGTGATTCTTTACTGGAACAGCAGACGTAGGTGCATCTGCTGTTTCAACTTTTAGACGGGAAAGGAAGGCTTATGTTGCACACAGGATATACTTAGGGTATACGAACAGGGACACTGACTGAAAGTCAACCATCTTTCCTATTACTGATAAAAGGTTTCCCGTTAGTTAGTTGTATGTTTTATTGCTATGCAGAGATGGCTGTTTTTCCTCCTAAATGCTGTAGACACCCCATTCCCTTCATCTATGAGGTATTAATTGACCCTATCTTTTATGATTTTAGACAATTTCTTCTGATTTTGTTTTCACTTTTCTCTCTCTCTCAATGTATTTTGTGGTCTTGCCTCTCTTTCTTGTCATGGAAACCAAACTAAGGGGAACTTTGCCTAGAAATTTGCCTCAGAAGCACCTCCTTTGTTTCACCAGGGCTGTCTCCAAGACCCTACAGTATTCTTGTCAGCTATGTGCTTCCTTTGTTTGTCAAATCTTGTTATCTGAAACAAAAATCTTTAATGTTTTCTAAGATACCATTTTTGATGTTTTGCTCTGGAGTTGCAAAAATTGCCATGTTTAATATTTATAGGTTCATGAATTAATTAGTTGGGAAATGCTGTTTAAGGATTAGTGCACTTATTAGGAAGAGGAGACACACAAGGTTCTGCCCTCCCAAGGATGTGTTTTGTTTAAGCGTATACTTGCCATGGAATGTGCTGGTTTGAGTTTGGATTCCAGCTTCTCCTGTGAAATGAACTCAGACTTTCTTTGAATTCTTATGCAGAAGGAGAAACGTTTTCACCCTCAAAGTATGTCATCTTCACTGACTGCATCACTAATGACAGCTCTTGTAAGACTTTTGGCCTCAACTCCACTATTGCCCACAGAGAAAATCTGCGACCTGTTTTTGAACTTGACTGAATTTGGGGGTAGCATACTCAGTGGGGTTCATGGTTTGGTTCCACATTAACTCAGGCTCTAAGCTGAGTTTCCATTTTGGTGTGAAAACCCCTTATCACTGAAGTTGTGGTTTAGTAAATGCAACAAAATTTAAATCTAATACTGTCACTTCAATCTCCTTTTACAACAAAGTAAGCATAAAATAGTTCTGCACCTGCTCTGTCCCCTTCTAAAATGTGGGAGTGGGAGGAGGGCTGGAGTGTTGTAGTTTTCAGAAGTTATGTTGAGGTCAAACATCTGACATGGGCTGCAAATAAAATGAGACAAGTTAGATGGTATGTGAGGTGCTAAGAACTTGCAGTTCTGCTTACTTGGAGTTCAGGTTTTGGGTTTGTTTCTCTTTAATATCAGTGCCATATAATTTTGCATCTATGATGTAAAATGAATGTCTCCCACTGAGATCCGAGCACTCTGGGCATTCTTTTTCCACTTGGAACATTAACATTGCTTTGCTCATCTGTAAAATGGGGCCAGTAAGTTTGTATACTTAAAAAGCATGTTATGAACATTAATATTTGTATGTTATGCAAATTTAAACTACTCAGTTTGTTTCTGAATATGAATTTAACATGAATACTTTTCTGGATGTGATTTGTCTTTGTGTCTTTTATAAGGTTGAGGACAGAGTCGTAATGAATTTTAAATAGTAGAAAACACTCTTTCAAATCACCAAATCTGTCTTTTTGCAGATACTTTATTTTGCCTGTCCCTTTTGACTTTTCCCTCTAATCAGTTTTATTAGTTGCAATAACTATTAGATTAAAAGAGACTTTGATCACCATTTGTTAAATCTGTACTACACTAGAGAAAATCTCAGAGTTTTCTGTGCACCCACTCATATTCAAGTGCTGATCATACTTATCTCTAACTACAGGGTCTTCTCTGCATTATGTAGTATCTAGGCTTGATTCTGGCCATTAGCTCAGGCTGAGAGCTGGCTCTCTAGCATCTATTTTAGGGGACCTCAGTGCATTATTTGGTGTTTTTTGTTTGTTTAATGGTCTGATTTTCCATAACAATGATGAAATTTCAGTTCATTTTACAGTTAATTTTTTTCCCAAGTTATAACCCACAAGAAATGAGCATCTCTAGGTTTCCCCACAAAAATCCCCAAAGTAAGTCATACCTAGTATCTTTTAGTCCCTTACTGACAAAGTTTCAAGCAAAAACAATAACTTGGCTTTGACCCTGCTCTCTTCAAAAAGGAAGTTACTTCTGAGCAGCAACATCAAAAAGAATAAATAATTGTTTTTCTTTTTGTTGTTATGATATGGATCATCTGAGCAGTTAGTGGTAAGCAAGCCGTCTTTGATTTGTTTCAGACGCCCTAGTGCTTCGTCCTCTATTTATGTCAGCATGTTCCTGTTCCCACACCAGGAAAGTAGAATCCCTTGATTAAATTCATATTTGTTTTAATCTTTCCCTGTGTCTGATCTCAAGCTCAAAGATTCTAATGAAAAAAGTAGTGTATCCTGCTGGGAAGAGTGCTGATGTCAGACTTTAGTCTGTTTGTTCTGTTCTAACCTGATAATGCTGGAAACAGAACCCAAAAGCTCAACTCCAGCAGATTCTTAAGACAAAGATATTTTGATATTTCATAGAGAGTTATAAGCAAGACTTTTTATTTATAGAGCTAAATAAAAACAAAGAAAAAAAAAAACCCCAGAAACCTTTTCAACAAATATTTGACAGAGCAATTGACCACAACAGTGAGTTTAATTAATCTGACCTTTGTTTTCTTTATGTAAAGCAGGATTTTCCAAGTTCAACACTAAATCAATGAGAATACGGAATACTAATAGCTGTTTAATTATGTTTATCTTTTGTAAGCTATATTAAGAAAGATTTAGAGTAATTTTCTCACTTATTCATTTTCATAAGCAGAAATAAGCTCAGATGCATTATGCCCCGTGCAATGACTGAAAGACTGTTTTTTTCTAAAACAACAAAACCTAAGGCACAGTCAGATGCTCTCTTCTAGCTGGAAAGCTTGGAGACGTTCCTGTCATTTTTCCCTCCCCCCAACCTTCCCCCTGCTTTCCCTCCAGCTGCCTCTCTGCTGGAGGTTTCTGCCCTAGAATTCCTGCAGGTGGAACAGAATGTGTGTGGTCATCATCTGGTCTAGTGTAAAGTCGGCAAACTTAGCTAAATTCTTCTCCTCAGTGGTTAAAACTAACCTGATTTACCTAAGCAGCTGAAGGGGACATGCATGTCTCATTCTGCTGGCAGAGACATCCTAAAAGTAGTTTCTTTTGGTAATACACATTTGCAAATTGAGTTGGCATTGCAGAAGAGCTTACACAGATGATGGAGGGTGCCATGTGCCTTGGTTTATAAGCTGACGGTGCTCAGCACTTTCAAGGAGACATTCAGTGCCTTGGAGAGGTCCGAATTCGTGATGAGATTTTTTTTTCTCTAAATGAATTGTACAAACATATGTGACATAGCAGGCTTTGGTTTTACCTATGAGCTGCAATGACACTTCCTTTTCTTCAGCAACCCATATCGTAAGATCTGTGTATCTTGAAACTGGTGAGCATAGGGAATGGTAACATGCACAAAGGCATGGTGAAGTCTAATTCTCTCATCCAGAATGAGTTATTCAGAAATAGATAAAAGATATTTTCTGAACCATGAAGTGGCATTTGCGTTTTTGCTTTAACCCAGAATATCTAGCCTATATGGTTGTTTTGTGAGGGACTGGGGCAGAGGAAGGTGGGAGTAGTTTCTCTCTTTATAATACAACATTGGAGTCAATATGAAATAATAAAAAAAAAGAAAATAGAAGCACTTTCATACATGAAACATGCCCCAAGATATGAACTGCAGGATACAACACTGCATGTGTTTCTTCTAATGGTCAAGTGTTTTATTGATGGAAATGGGAACATCTAGATACTTAACTGTTTGAATTCCTTGTAACGTTTCTGAGCATCTCAGTGTGGACTAAAAAAATCCTGTTACAAACATCCATCTTTCAACTTGTGTCATGTTTTTATTGGCAAACCAAATGTGACGTGATAGCGCGAATCTGTTGAGTCTGTGGTTACTCAGTGTCGAGAGCCACCCAACAACAGTGACTGTAATTATGGATGGGAGGGAGGTCTTTCCCTGCTGTAGGACAGCTGGTGAATGTCCTGAAGGGCTATGAGGAGCATATGTGCAATACACCCATTTGTACTTGCAACCTTGTCTAGTTGATGTGCAGACTCTGGACCAGTCTTTCTTTTTTGGATCCTGGCCAATATTTGCTTGGGCTAGCTATTTTTGTTTAGTTGAGTGATTTTAAGTTATTTTACCAAAGTGATTTCATATAAATAAGCAGAAATGTACATCTAGCTGCAAAGCATACAAAAGCTATACTGACCCCTCAAGACTAACAGAAATCCTGTACTTAATCTGAGTATAGGCCTACAGTTGCCATTGTCAAAAATGTCAAAGTACTGCTCAATGAGGAAATATTTAGAAAGGGTCTTTTGCAAAACTGTTTTAGAAGTGGTTGCACCTAGAAAAACAAAATTGTACCTTTAAGGAAGTTTTAGGTATTGAATAATAATTTTCACAAATCACAAATATAAAAAGTAATGGTAGATGATTTTTGAGATTGCGATTATTGGATTCATTCTTTTCTCTCTTTTATTTTAGCTCACTATGGAATATTTTGTTGTTGTTGTTGTTTTGCTGCAACCTACCCAGATGGTTTTCTGTCCTCACTTGTCCCTGTTTTATTTTGGCAACACTGTAGACACTATATCCTCTGTAGAGAAACACCAACCTTGGCAATGTTCCTGACAGTCTTTTATCTCTCCCTATCCATATGGCACTATATTTATTGCCTAAAGTGTATTGTTTACTTCTGATGATTAAGCAATAAAATGAACAAGTTGTAAAATATCTTCCCATATTATTTGTCTATTCAGTGCTTATATGCAGTTTTAGTTGGGATCATTATAGAATGTGTGGTGAGATTTACTTCATTTGAAAGAAACCAGTGATAAAAGATGCAACAGATTTCACTCTAACAAATATCCCAGTTTGATTATTGTTCGTGGACCAGGCCTTTACATGTGAGTGAAATGATAATTTCTTAACAAAATTATTTTGAGACTTTACTGTTTAATGGTTTTTAGGAACTGCCCCCCCTCCCCCTGCCACAGTAGTGTTGGATGTTGTCATTGTCTATTTATTGCTGCAGCTTGGATTATTTGATTGACTGATATATGCAAACATGGTAAATCTCTGCTCTTATTAGTTTTTAAATCTAAAGGCGTAGCTATATTGATTTGTTCTGATAAACATCTTATAAGCCTTTGTTCTTATATTCTGCATGTCATGCACAGAACTCTGCATATCCTTTACAGAGCAAGCATGCAGCTGCTTGTTCTGTGATTCTGTTTTGTCTTGAACAGTCTAGATTGTGGATTGAATTCTGAATTTTATGAGAGCCAGATAGGAATCTGTCCATAAATATCCTTTGAATGTTGATAGATCTTCAATTCTTCTGCCACCAGTGAAGGAGACAGATTCTTCCCTAAATGGTGGAGCTGACTGGAAAAAGTCTTGACATGAGCCTGTATAAAGAATCACGGGATACAGATTTTTGTCAGAAATTCCATCATAGAAAGGGAAATCTCCCTTTAAACATTTTTTTTTTGTTAAAATAAAGTTATTTCCACAATAGGAGAGTTTTGTAAAACCATCAGTTTGCAACAAAATAAAAATATTTACTACAATTTTTTCAGCCATCTCTAACTTTGGTGTGTTTTGAATATTCAGTTTGTACAGCTATTTGTCTAAGCAAAGATATGACAACTGTTATTAAATAATACATCGTTACATTCTATTTGTACTTTGGAACATTTATATACTGGTATGGTGGGATGATCTATGACTTTTTCAAGGGTGTCTCTTGAGGCAGCTGACTCTCGCTATGACAGCTAAAATTGCATTTGCTACAAGAGAGGAAAAAAAAAGGCTGAA
The DNA here is from genome assembly GCA_013397865.1 of Struthidea cinerea. NCBI lineage: Eukaryota > Metazoa > Chordata > Aves > Passeriformes > Corcoracidae > Struthidea > Struthidea cinerea. The sequence continues at coordinate 4,469,229 of VZTI01001048.1, read as the reverse complement.
GCGACTCCACAACTGAAACTTTACTTTTGCTGGATTCCCAACATAAAAACCTGAAATACAATCACAAAAGCTGTTAAGCTTCTGCTTTAACTAACCATTATAACATGAGGAATGATTCCTGCCACAACTTCTCATTGCAATGAACTGAAAACAGAGAGCCTATTCCTGTAATGTCAGAGCGATTGAATTAATCCAGTTATGTGGCATTGCTAGGCTTGCTATTTTTGTGTCACTAAGTTTTCAATCTATTTTTGTCCATTTCTTTATATATGCATTATGTAGAAAGAGGAGGAAGCTGCTCTCATCTTTAATTCCCAATGCCTCCTTTTGACTGAAAAATTATGTATTTTGAGAGTAATGAAACATTATATGAAATTGATTTTTTTTTGGTTGGTAAGCAGACATCATCACACAATAACTTTGATATGAGTAAAAGATTTGAAAAATTATCTTATTTCCTGTCTTCAGTCCCCTTCTATGTACATAGTCTTGAAAAACAGAGCGTGGTATGTAGATTCTGACAAGCAGAACTGCTATACAGGCCTGAAGACAATACTCAGTTTAAAAAACATGAGAAAGAAAATGAAAAACTACTTGGCGTAATTGAAGAAATAGGAAGTGATATTTTACATCAGTCATGTCTACACCTACAGGAGACACATTTCTCCAGTGGAGATTGCAGGCTAGATTTCCAAAGGGGATCATGAAAAGTATGTGCAGAAACACTCTTAAGAAGTAACAGAATTTATGCATGTACCTCCCACTCACTGCTTTGAAAATCTGGCCTCACAAGTAGAAATGCTAAGCTGTGTTAAAAATGTGTGGCTGGTAGGAATATAATTGATCTCTGAAAAGGCCCACATTAGAGTCCAGGCGTAGTTTATTTTTCTGCTTTACTATCAAAATGCAGAAGATTTTGTGAAGTTATGGAAACTTGTAAAGCTTGAACACTTTCCTGTTCCCAACGTAAAGTGCATTTATAAACCAGAGGATTTTACTGAATGGCTTCTCCTCTGAGCTGAAGCTTATCCTCTAGGTAAGCCTGTACCTTCATTTCTGCATATGCATATACCTTAAATAATGAGCTATTTAGACTTAATAGTGGCTTCAGCAAGTCATTGCTCGCCCTATAAAAGAATTCTGATTTCAACTTACCTGGTTCTAACCTCCCACCCTTTCTTTTTGCAATGTGTTTGTCTGCTGAAGTAGCTACTATCAAACATTTGTTTCCCATTAGGTCATCACAGAATGTAACAAGCCTCTAACTTCTCTGTTAGCCCAGGTAGTTTGAGTTCCACAATTATTTCCCCATGAGCCACCATTTTATCAATAGCTCTGAGCTGTTCGTAACTTATCTGTGCTGTAGGTGCTGGTAAGAGACACAGTATTTCTGCACAGTCCAACAATGTTCAATGTAAAGGTAACAAAGTGTATTTCTTTTTACTCCATCAATATGAGAATCTAATTTTCTATGTGTTTTCGTTAGTTGACCAATATCAGATGACTATTCTGTCTAAATTCCTCAAAGACTTTTCTAGAAAACCATCCTATTCTGTTTGGCCTGTAAACAAAGTCTGTTGTTTTCTGACTATGCAATTTTTCTTCAGACATTACTGGAAGGAATATTGTGGGGATTTTTTGGTATTTGTATAAAAAAAGGCAGAAAAAGTGGTGAAATGAATATAAATAGTTCATTGTGTGATTTAGGATTTATGTCAAAATGTCTGTATCCTGTGCAGTTAATGTAGTTCTGTATGTCGAATCTGTTTTAGCAAACCAGTGTCACTGTATGAAAACACTGACACTTTCTGTAGTATTCAGACCTGCTACGTGGTCTCATACACGTAATATTTGACCATCAGTGTCAGTCTGGATTTTTAGTAGTGTTTTGACTTTATCTCACTTTAGTTGTAGTTTAACTTTCCCACCTGCAATTGTAAGTGAAGTTGATTTAGTCTGGACAGAAATATATTCAGATTGCCCATGTGACCTAAACTTATGTCTCATTAACAAATAATAGCTTTTTAAATGTTTCTAGTTTCATTGTTTCTAGTTGTCTGACTAATATACCAGCACTTTAAAAGTTCTTTTTCTATCTCTTGGCCCTCAGCTTGTTGGGTGACCTGAGCAAGTTGCTGGCCTGCTCTGTGCATCTATTTTTCTTTCTTGCCTCTCTTGCATATCTGTTTAGATGACGAGCTTTTTCAGGCAGGACTGTTTCACAACATGTACCTGTAAAGTTCCTAATGGTATGGAGTGTCTTAAAAACTGCTGTAATATGAATAATAACTTTTAGGATTTTCTTTTATGGCCTAGATATTTTGTGCATTTTCACTCCTGATATTTGTCTGTTGCTACAGCTCTTCAGACACAGGCTTTGTCTGATCAAACTGTCCCCTTCCAGCTGAGTAGGCCCTCTTAAGCTTTCAGGTTGTTGCAACATCCGCTAGTTTGGACAATCAAAGGACCCCTATACTTGGGGGCAGTCATGCGCATAAACGTATATACAAAGACACGGAAATATTTCTCTATGTCTAGTCTAATTTACTTCCTAATTGCTCCAGCAAATTAGTTTCCCTAGCTGAATGCAGAGTTTAGCAGATTTTACCCTGGTACACTGTGTGGAGGTAGCCATCATTGTTGCTGGATCAGTCCTTTAGAGTCATTAGGGTGTCCATTGTCTGGGGAGAGTATCTGCAGAGAGAAGCCAGCAAAAGACTCTTATCAATTCAGATACCAGGAGGCATCAAATACAGTGCTTCAGTTCATGTAATAACTGCAAAGCATGGTCCATTTTGGTGAGCTTCCTCTGCTTTATGATTTACTGGCTTTTTTCCCTCTTTGCTAATCTTGCCAACATTCCACGTTTCTCCTGATAATTTGTTTAAACTCTCTATAGTCCATCATTCTCTTTCTTCAGTGTGTCTTTTTGCGTTTGTTTCTTTTAGCCACTCCTTCAATTCACCTGCCATCCTTGCCCCACAGCAAAAATCCCCAGACCCTTACTGAAAGGGCTGTGTGCTCAATACCAGGTGTATTGTTAAACCTCCCTCCCCATCCTTTGGCTGTCCTGCCTATTTAACTTGTAAGCTGTTTGAGGCAGCAGCTATTTTATGACAAGATTTTGGTACAGAACCTGGAAGAACAGGGCTTATACTGGGCAGGTCCCTAGGCACTAAGCAGTGCACCATTTTTCAATACAAATAAATTGGAGACACACATCGCCTTCTTAATCTATTAAATGAAGAGAGTACCAGTTGTGTCTTTTAAAAGCTTTTTAGGTCTACAGATAAAAAGGCTTTAGAAATGCTAAATATTAATTATTAGTAGTCATTAGCATTCCTGTACCCTTTTATCAGTGATCTCATTTGCACAGTATAACATACTCTTAACGGCTCCTTTTCCTTTTTTTATTCAGTGGCCCTCCTAACAAAGAATATTTAGGAATGATAAGTGGATTTTTTTTTTGGAATTGGACTCAGATGTATCTGCTTTTTCAATTTAGCTCAGACGTTATTTTTTTCCACATCGTATATGTTCTGTGTCTGGGTTTTGTATGGCTGATGTTACAATGTCAGTGCACCTTAAAATAGGAGGTAATAATAGCAGACTGTGATTGTGAGTGGTCTTCTCCTGTGTAAGAGGCTCTTGAGCTGGGCTCAGTCCACAAAACTGGGTGAAAAAAGATGCAGGACTCAAGAATGAAGTATTATACTGGCAGTGCAATACATTATGTCCTTCTGAAAAGAAAATTGAAATGTAGACATGAGGTTCTTTCCCCATTATCATACAACACAGATGGGCTAAATGTTGAACCTGGACCCTAATTTTTCTGTTTTATGCTGGTGGTCTAGCCACATGATTTCATCAATATCCATAGAATGCATGTTTCTCCAAAAAGAACTAAAAAACAAACCTTAAATATGTGGGCTTTGGATGTATAGGTTTAAAGTCCTTAGCTACAGGAGTTTGCTTGTAGTTGTAGGCCCAGTTGATTTGTTTAGGTAACTGTAGAATAACTACAGAAAAGCAGCTGCAGGCTCTGCTGTCTGTATTTCTGCCTTCTGTTAGTAAGCTTGAGGTTGTTTCTTGAGATAAGCTGCTGGTGGTAGTGAACTGGAAAGTGAGAAGTTGTTGTGCTGCTTACAGTGGGGACACAATTATTTGGTGAAGCTGAAATTTGCACAATATTTTGTAGCTTAGGTGGAAACTACTTATCTGAAAGCTAAATGGAAATTTCTAGATTACCTCTTTCGTTAAGTGTTTACACACCCAAGCTTGTTACTAGTGCTAGTTCCTACTGCTGGACCTATTCCTGCAGCTTTTCTGTGCAGTATGGATGGATGTGCACTCATAGCTACTGTCATACCATTCCATCTGAGGATCATCTTCCACCAAGGATTTTAGTGCAGTAGACTAAGACAGAACTGCATTATTTAGTGAATAAACATGAGATAAATATTTTCAGAAAAGGTTTGTGCATGAAAGTTCTGAAGCCACACTGAAAGATCAGTGTGCTTTTAAGTGTTGCTTAGGAACTTCAATCACTTAAGCAATTTGGTAACGATGTCTCTTTCTAAATTCCTTATTCACTTCTATGTCAGTCTGGATGCATGGCTCTTGGTGTTATAGACCTCATTCATTATCAGGCATCTTGTGTTGCTAACCAAGAAGTGTTCATGGGGATTTATGTTGCCTGTATCTGTCTTAAATTTGTGCTGGAAAAGATACCCAGAAAGCATTAGACTGCTTGCTTGGTTTTATACATTCATATTGCAGTGCACCTCCTTTCCCCTGAAGTATGTGTATGTTCTGTCTATTATTTGAGATCAACACAGAAGTTTTTAATCTTTTTCAAAGTGTAAACTATCTTTCAAAGAGTCTTGAAAGTTCATTTTATAAAACCAGATCAAATAGTTCTGACATTTGCTAGCTAGACATTAAAAGGCATAGTAGAGATGCAAAGCCATTTTTCAGTGGGTGATTTGCTGTAGATAAAGGGCTAACCTGCATCTATCATTATAAACACAAGGAGTCCAGCATATGTCAACAATGTCCTGGAGAGAAACATCACTTAAATGTTAATCCATTGCTTAAACTTTTGTGCCTTCTTACTTTTTCGTGAAAGTAGGACTTGATAGCAGCTGAATTCCTCAGTTGCTTTTTTAAAAATTTGCCAAAACCTAAAACTACTTATGTTAATTTGTGAGTTTAGCCTGAGACATCCTCATAATAATCTTCAAAGTGCTTACTCAACAAATATGCTGAAATCAAATTGGCAAAGTCAAATCCAGGATTGAATCAAATTAAAAATGGAAGTTTTGTCTACCTTTGCACATAGACTATTCAAATGGATATATATGCTGGTTGGTAAAAAGGATACATGAATCAAGGCTCATTGTCATGGTAGAGGTACATCTACTGCTCATCCCTATTGGATTTCACTGTATTTTATCTAAAAACATTTAGTTGATTTAAGGTCTGATAATTGTAATCCAAAATTGTTAAGCTCATTTACTGAATCAATAGGTAAATCTGAGTTCTCCTTTAAATACTTTCAACAGCATCTCTCATGCACTTATCACTGGAGAAAATATTTCAGTGACTGTTTTTTCTTGCACACCAGTGTGTCGGAAACTTGGGCTGTTCCAGCGTTTTCGAAGGAGGTGGACTTGGGTGGTACTTGGGCTAAAACCAGGCATGCCGTATAGTCAGGCCTTTAAAATTCTTAAGGCTGTGACTAGCTGGGGTGCTATTCTGAAAGAGCTGTCAAGATTATGTGACAGTCTTTTATGTACAGAGAACTGGATTCTAAGTAATAAATTTTGCATACCATCAGAAAAGAGAAGGGTAACTATTGCATGCCCTTATCTGGCTGGGCACCAGAAGGCCAATCGCTGTGTCTGGCAGAGCAATACTGGATGTGTTGTTTCAGAGTGACCTAACATAGCTGTAACACCTTATTACCTCATGAGCTGTATAACTGAGTGTTTGCATCCAGCTTTTGCTGTCTACTGAGCCTTTGAATCCAGGCACAAGCTAAGAATTGCTTGACTAGTTAGTATTTTATGGTGTTACTTCCTAAGGATCTGTTAGCTTAATTATCACATTATGTCCTGAGAGATAAGGACACATTCATTGCAGTCACACTGCTGGTTGATTTGGTTGTGGCTCACAGTTATCGCATTGTTAAATCAGAATCTTTGGAACATTCATGATCGTGTGGCCTGAATATTTTAGTCCCTTAACTAGCCTAGATAAGTTGCTCTCTTATATAATAGCCCAAATCTGTTTTTTACATACATACTGCTGTGTTGAAAATATTTTCCAAACTGGTTAATTTCTGCATGACATTCTTAAATGCTAGAGGGAGATAAATATTATTGTGCCAGGTTTGCTAACAGGAAAAAGAACAGCAGCAGTATTTTGCTAAAGGCTGCATCAGAAATTTGAGATATATCAAAGGGCACATCTGCTGTAGTGATTGCTGTGTGTGCAGAGATACTTGTGCTCGCTGTAAATGGGACAGTTCAAGCCCCACAACCTATTGGAATGAGAGTGTTAAATCTGCTCCAGCTCCTCTGTGGTTAATGGCATTGCACTGTTAAGTAAGTGCTGCTAATCAGTTGTGTACTCTTCTATCAGAGTGTGCTTCACTAACAGGGATGAAATGATTATTTTTATTGCTGGGATCAATTATCTGGTGCAGGTGTGACTGACACCATTATTTCCTCAGTTAACGTGGAATGTTCTGTAGAGATCAATTCAGTTTGGTGGGTTTTTTTTTTGGTTTTTTTTTTTTTTTTTTTTTTTTTAATAATTTTATAGTGAACACCAGAAAGAAACACAGAAGTTCAGGGATTACACGAGAAATTAGCTTGTTATCACACATACAGCCATAGTCTAACCCAAGTTTTGAGATGATAATGTCCACGAAATGAGGCAGCGTTCTTGTGGAAAAAGGGTAAATGTGAGCATGTAATTAAATAAATGCAATATGAAAATTGATATGCACAAAGTGATTGATTAAATTGAAACTATGCTGAAGTTAACATTGTTTGTATAACTCTGTATCTGACTTAGAATTACTATCATATACTTTTCTTTGTAGATAATGGCTGTAATTACATTAATCAATAAACAGATCTCACCACGGTATTTATCTGGTTTGTCCTTGGCAACAAAATGAAAAGAGTTGAGAGAAACCTCATATCCTTTCATTTAGTAAATAAAAGCTTGTGTTGTATATATTTTTCCTTTAGAGCAGCCACACAACTCTTTGGCATTAGACTTCCAGGTCCATGTGGTGTAGCTAATGGACCCTTAGATTTGATAGTATAACATCCATGAAAATGTCTTTGTGGTTGCAAAAATAACAGGAAACAAGTTAAATAGAATAACAGTTGAGACTTTGAAAGCAAATAGAAATGTATTGACAGGATGGGCTAAGGAGTGGCAATTAGGTATGTTGCTTTTCACTTCAAATTATGAATTGGAACTAATGTAGGTTGGCTGCATTAATGAGAGCCTGACTGTGGAGTAAATGAGCTTTATTTGCCTGAATTTAAGACTATACTTTCTAATTGTTGATATTGTCAAAGAAGTTTGGAAAATTTGAAAATGCCTTCCATGAAAAAATAATTTAAAACAGAAATTACCTTGAGGATTACCCTGGGATTCTTAATTCTCTGTGATATTTATAAGAAGAAACAAAAAGAAAATTTTGAACTGAACAGCATTCCTGTTCAAAATTAATGTGGTAAAGCTTCTTTTAAACAGCAGTGAAAACAACTCTGATATCACCTGAAAAAAAGAAGAAAATTAGCTTATACAGTTTTGCTAAATGATAGTTTTTTCATGTTGTGATCTAAGAAGGGATTGCCCTTTTATATTTCTTCTGGTCCAGGCCTGACAGATGCTGGTAGAGAAGTTACCATCTGTGTGGTCTGAGTGACAGGTAATGTAGTGTAATAAAAAGCAAGGATGGAGAGATGTTCAGACAGTGAAGTCTGTTTAATTACTAAAGCACCAATATTTGATCTGTTTAAGAGTTTCAGTGCCAGGCTTTGGGAAACACACATATGATATACCTGAAAAAGTCCAATTGCTACCAGCAATTTATTTGAAAAGTAGAAAAAGGAAAAAGATACAGAGTGAATTTCTGCCAGTATTTTGGTCTGGCTAGAGCAAACCTCACAGTTTCCAGATAGACTTGGGTTTGCAAGATTACCTAATGTCCCTGAGTGTGTGTCTGAGGGAGTGAGTCTGTGTGTGCAGCTAGCAGAGCACTCTGTGCCATTAGGGGAAGGAGAGAACTGCTCAAGTGGTTTTCTGTTCTTCCCCTGCTCCCCTGCTTTTATTGGCCTAGATGAATGTTACAAAGAGGAAACCAGATGTGAGACAGGGATGACTTGAAAGGACAGGTAATTAATATCATCTGCCTTAACTTTCTTATCTTGATGGGCTGATGTTTACGATGCTGACCCCAGGGTGGAGGAAAGCATGACCCCCTCAATCTGAAATGAGTACAGTCCAAAAGCTTTCAAGCCTCAGAGAGCTCTGCTCCTCCTGTAAAGCGCAAAGAGTTTGGTTTTGTGTGTGTGTGTGCATATGAACACTGTCTTGCAACAGTCTATTCCAATAGCAAGCTCTTTTAACTTCCTTTCCACAAAAAAAAGTAAAAGCATTAATGCTGTTTTCATGTTGGATGTTTCTTTTTAGTTTTCTTTTGCTTTCAATTTGTTTTGCAATGAATTCATGTTAAGTGACCAAGAATTGGGGGGGGGGGGGGGGG
>VZTI01001048.1:4445389-4460397 GCA_013397865.1 Struthidea cinerea | reverse complement strand
GAGGGGAGGACAGACCTGCAAAAACCAGCAGCATTTCCAATAGTTGTTATCTCTCAAGAAAAAAAAAAATCACCTTTTGCACTTAATTATTTCTGACATTTTGTCCATCATGTTGTAATGAGCTTCTTCAGAGGAAATAAAAACAGCTTGTCTCTTTGAAAGCAGAGATGCAACTATTTTTTGTGTGTTTGTTATCAAAACACAAGCTGTTTTTCCTTCCTCAAAGGACACCTCGCCGTACAATGGAAGAAACATCAAGAATTAAATTAGACAGCATCAAGTTCACATGAAAGAAAATACATTTCTTTAAAAAGTTGTTTTTTTTTTTTTTTTTATGCTAAAGAAAAGATGTAAGGGTTTAGCAATCTAACTGTTTTCCACTGTGTGCTACTTTCTTGGCATAGATGCAATAGTAAGGAAATGAATGGCAGATTTCATGATAGCAGTCTAATTGTGAACAAGGGGCTTGAATTAACGTAAGTCATTTGGGAGGTCTTTGATAATTCCATATATTAGCAGGACCTGGTACATTTTCTGGTTCCCTACACATTTCAGAATGTGTATCTGACTTTGATCATTTTACTATGTTGAGCATAAATCACAGACTAATTTACTATTTGCTTTGAGTGGCTTTTTATGTCTTTGACAGTTTTTCAGAATCAGCAATAGAGTTTATTTTCTAATCCAATGTACTGGAAAACAATGCAATTTCCAGTTGCAGCGACTGAAGTAGGACCACTAAAAATGTGGGATGGAGGTCCCTGATTGGCAGGGTATTTAGAAGATTTCAGAATATCAACTCATTGGTCATGGGCCATAGCTATATGTATCCAGATGCAATGATTGGGAGTATTGTTATAAATAGGCTGTAATAGCAATTTTTGTTTTATAAGCCACAAGGTTGTGGGTGGTCTCCACAGTTTTCTAAGCCAGAGATTTCAAAAAACCACTATATTTCTTTATATGGTTTGCTTTCCTTTTTTTCTCAGCCTAGATTCTAATATATTTCGATATACAAGAATTTTAGTTACAAGTTTACATTTTGTTCTTCTAGTTTATGGCTTAAATGAGTTTACTACATAGGTGTGGTAAAACATCTATGAGGGTGAAATGATGTAAAACAAATTTGTGTAGTGAACTTCTGCTGATACCATGTCAGAGCTGGAGTCCTGCCTTGTTTTAATGCAGTCAGCCATTTCACATCCTCTCAGATATGTTTCCATTTAGATTGCCTTCACTCTGAACTGTTATTTACTTATAGATATTTTTCATTAAATGATTAATGAATTGCTCAAAGTAAGAAATAAAAAAAAAAAAGCCCAACAATCCCCCCATACTTCTTTCTTCACCAGTGTGTTAGCAAAAGGACCTAGTTATTATTGTATAAAGCGTTTGTTTGCCAAGAAAAGCTTTGTATTCTAAGCTTGTTTGCCTAACTTATTATTGTCTTGATCCTTTATAATAATTATCTTCTTTATGCAATTGTTATATATCTTGCCTTTAAGATTTCAGCAAAAGGATGATATCATAACTAAATGTGTTCTAATTAGTGTGACAGTTTATTACTGAATTGGAGTTGGTATGAAATAACCAGCTGACACAGAAGGGTACCAAGCTGGGTTCCTAGTGGAGGTGATCATGTTCACTTATTCAATCAGAATGCAGTTTCCTTCACTTGGGCCATAAGTGAACAGATATTTAAAGAAATCTAGAGGATTTAAGTGCTTAAATCTCAATCAAATTAGGAACTGCCTCAGACAGTCTTTAACTCCTTTAGATTTTGAGCAGCCCAGCCATTTTTTTCTGCTCTGCGAGTGAATCCTCATAGGCAGCACACTTCTGCATCCATCTGGCATGGAGCAGGTTGAGAGTATAAAGATGAAGAGATGGTAAAGCCTGCTTTAGCTATGGAGAAAGTCACTGAAGGTAATATGTTAGGTCTGAGCTTAATGCTGTATTAAATCATCTTGATCTGAATAGTTACCTAAGTTATTTCACTTTCATGGAAGGCATGGAGGAAGGTAATGAGTAGGCAAAACCTGTATGTATAAAGGCAATAAGGACTCTATTTTCAAAGGTGTTGAGGTATTTAAGGTTGTGAATGGAACTCCAGAGAGTAAACCAGATTCAAGATGGTTAGCTACCTAATTCATACGGAGTTCTTTGGGAATTTATATAAATGGGAAAGAGTTTGATGGGATACTTAACCTCTGATGGAAACCTACTTAGAAATTTATTATGCTTTGGAAAGTGTATGGACAACATTGATATCTTAAGCAAGACGTGAGAAAGCAGCTGCCAAATATACACTTTGAGATGCATTATTTGATCTGATTATAGAAGGTATAGCTATTTACATAGCTTATTTTACTGTCAGACTGGTTAAAAATTGTGGAAAAAGCAGGACAAAAAATGCATAATGAGTGAAACAGTTGCTGAGCCCCCATAAAGAAATGTTTAGCTTTGAGTATCTTTGACTATAATAATAATAATAAATGTTTTCTTTTCTTCAAAAGTTACTTTTGGGATGGTTTTCAACCCAAATGACATAAATTTGAAAGTACTTAACTGTCACTGACTGGGGGTTTTTTACAATAAGAATATCTGATGATAGTAAAAATTCCTCTTTTATTTCCTACTTGTGTGTTTTTCCTCTGTAAATGTAGCTTGTTAATTAGTTTCATACACCTGACAATTCATGCATATTGATTATTTTTTCTCTTTGTAAATCATAGCATCATAGATTTTGATGTTTCCTTGATGATTTTCCATTTATTAAAATTTATGTGATTGAGATTATTTTCTTTTGTTCTTGAATTAAATACTACGGAAAATATTTTAATCTATTTCTGTGTGAGAGAAATGCAAATTTATGATGATGGTTTTGGTTAAGAAGCTGAAATCTTCAAATATCACATCTGCATTTATATATTTATATGTAGTTATAAGTAAATAGTTTAGATTTGTTTCCTTCAGTAATATGAGCTGGGTTAGTAGAAAGGTATCAGATATTGTAAAAAGAAGAGGACAGGAGAATATAAATTCAAAAACTTGAACAGTGCTCCATATCTCTTAATATAGATTGTTAGAACGGGGTACGTGAATGACATTAATCATGTATCCTGTTAAACTTCTTGTTAATAGCTAACCACTGCGTAGATAGCTTGGGGCTAGGAAGCTGTACAGAGCACACCAATAATTCCTGCATGCAAGATGATTTTTGTTTGGTTTTGTTTTTGCAAAAACGTTCACAGAACATGTATGCTGAAGGTATGCAACTTGAAATTAAAGCTCTATATCAAAATGTTTTTCAGGAAGATGAAATCAACCAGCATTACATAAACTTGTTCATTAAGATCTGTTTTCAACAAAAACAAGTTTTTACACTTTCCACATTTTTTCTTTCCTGAATTAAACATATTGATACCTTAAATTAAGCTTCTGATTCTTCTCTTTGGAAATCACTGAGGTCTTACAGAGTATTTGAGATCTTACCTTTGTTATTTTAGCATAGACCAAATGTAGCGGTGAGGATAGTTTTGAGACCTGCTGTCCAGAAGTAAGACTTGAAACAGCACAGAATATTAAAAAATTAAACTTTATTTTTTTGTAAGGCTCTTTTCCATTGATTTGTCAACATTTCAGTCTGTCTTCTGAACACACACAGAGAAAATGTCTACTTGAATCTTGACTGAACATTACATTTTTTATCATAGATTGTCTCCGGAGTCCCAGAATTGCCTGGAAAAAGCATCTTTCGTGGCTGAACGTTAAGCAAAAGAATCTTTGTTTTCTGTAAAAGCACCCCTGAGATCTGTAATATGCTAACAGGGATGGAGAAGCTTTCTTTTTGCTGGTAATAATGCTATCAGCATCTTAATTGCACGAGTGAGGTTTCAAAAAATGTAAATAAATAACACAAGTAATGCATATTTTGAGACTGCTAACCTAGATCTACAGCTGAACTTCAGAAGCAGAGAAAAATCGTGTAAATGGCAGCAGTTAGATGCTTTTCTAATTGGTCGTGCTAAAATACGCATGCTATCTGAAGTGAATGCTTAATAGGTGGTATGTTTTCACTGGAACTCCCAGGTGCATAGTCCTCGTGTGCAGCCAGTCTGATACTCAGAAAACAAATTTAGCTGTGTATCAGCACTGAAGCCTGGTATAAACTTTTTTTGACTCAGTTAGGAACCTGTAAGATTTCTTTCTTGGCAAAGAATTATTTCTCGTTTGCTCTTGCCTCCATATGGCTCTTCATCTCTGTGAAGAGATTTGCCTCAAGTCCTAAATACCTGGTTTTGGGGTGCCCTTCATTTCAGGAATTTATTCTTTGTATTAATTTTTTTCTCCATAATTGTTTGCCTCTTCACCTTAGTAGGTAGCAGATGGTAAAGCTGGCCTAAAAGCAAAGAACTGTTCCTTCTGAGTCATGAGTGTTCTAGTGTTTGAGTCTGTTCTTCAGTTTATTTCACTGCTTCAGACACAGAGTGATTTCAGCTGATTATCTGTAGGTTTTATCATATTTACTGCTAAAGTGTTTAAGTGATGAGCTGCTACTTGGGGGTGTGTGTGTGCTCTCTCCTGTGTTTCCTTGTAGCTATTTTTTATCTAGTAGTTCTCTTCCTTATGTATGATGATGTCACCTCTGCTGAATTTCGGGTTGTTGATATTAGACTTTCACTTTATCAATTTAAATTCTAACTCTTCTTTCCAAAGATAAACTGACCTGGCATTTCTGAAATTTTTTATTTTGCTCATCTTTTCATTTTTCTATCTTGCAAGTAGAATTGAAAATAATCAGTAGAACAAAGCAGGAAGGAGCTAGACTTCATGGTAACTTTTAGATTGATAAGGTGTTAATGATAATTAGCTTTTGATCATGGTATTCCTAGAACATCATGGGTCTGTGGCTCCTTCCTTTCTTTTAACATTTGTTGGTTCAGCAGTGATTCTGTAGGGCTCAAAGAGTTTAGTCCTTCTGTAATGAAACAATGCAGACTCAGTAGGAGGAATCTGAATCTGGTCATGGGCAGAGCTATTACAGGTAAATTAGGAATCAGCAGTACAGTCCTACAATTGAAACACTGTCCCTGAATCCATTTGTTTGTCTGACATTTATTCTTTGAACATTGCTGCTCTACGAGATTTTTCTGGCAAGATTGCTGCCAACATCTGAGTTGTCACAGAAGGAACTCCTGTTTTAGTGCCAGCATCTTCTGTAACCCCACTTTTATTCACCTAATAACTTGTTTCTTATCTTTAACAAGAAATGACGGTTACAGTGGTGGGCTGTCCTTGTGCCTTTACTACTTATTACCTTGATCCTGTTCTTTGGAGGGTAGAAAACAGATCGTGTTGACTCCATTGTCACTGGGTACTTCAGGTGAATAATTAATTCAGAAACTAATGCGCATTCAAAGGAAAGATCTCTTTGTGTCCAAAGAGATGGAAAACCCAGACTGCTCTACTGCTAAGGCAGAGTGCTTCTCCCGTTAGCAGTGAGGGAACTGACTATAGAGAGAAAGTAGATTAAGTCAGTGAGAGAAGACCTGGTGGGGACCTGGCAAAGACTGGGTTCCACAGAGGAAGGGAAAAAGCAGGCTTCACCTGCACAAGTGTCCTTTTTGCTGTGGAATTTTATGGGAACTCATTCAAATAACTCAAGTCTCAAGATCCCCTTAGTCTTGCAATCTTTTTATGCTACATTCTAGTAACGAGCAATAAAGTGGTCTTGCTCAATTTTCCTTCCTCCTTGTTATTGTTTCCTGTCTTACTTTGTATATGAGTGAAACTATTCACTAGGGAATGATATTCACAACCTTTCCTGAAGGAGTTCACAGAGGGAGTGTTTATAAGAGTCTTTAGTCTAGTAACATTTTTTTAATAATTAAACTAGAATTTTTCAGATTGAAATTCTTGAAGATTTTTCTGCACATGAAAAATCTAAAAATAAAACCAGACTTTCTTTTACTTACTCTCGCATGTGCAGACTCTCCTGTTCTTTCTCTGATGACTTTTAGCTGTAGTATTTATTAGTGATATAGTGCAGTTCTGTAACATATTTTGAGTATGAAAGCCTGTGTTCAGCAAATTGCTTCAGCTAATACCATATCCAGTTACCTGAACGTTGGAGGTATATTTTGTTGCATTGCCAAAGAAAGCAACTAATAATACTTCTAAGAACTTTAACTGTAGGATATAAAATGTGTGGTGTGTGTCTGTTCTTGGCAAAAACTTTAGAGGGAAAACCAGATATTAAGAAACTGGATATAATTTATTCTGTATACGTGCCTGCTGGTTTTTTCAGCCCAGGTTTGCAGTTTCATTACAGTAAAATTCCGTAATGTTCGTTATGAAGTATTAGTTGTTGCATAATCAAAGAGAATCAAGGTATACTTGAAAGTTCTTGTGGTGTTTTAGATTGTTGCATATAGATACTGCATGTTTCAGTGTACAGAAATGTTATGTTTGGATTGACAATCAAATAAGTTAGAGGTACTGCAGAAAATATTTATGTAGTAAAACTGTGTAAGATTCTCTGTATTGGAGGAACTTTATATATAGCACAATATCACTTAATCTAATATTTATAATTAGTTTTGTTTGCACGGGATCAACAGAGTCCCTTTAAGAATAGAGAGGTGTTTCTACTTCAAGTTCTACAACTTTTGTTTGCCCTTGGATTCATCATGTGAATGATGAATCAGCTTAGTGATCTGCAAAATGGCAATGGTAGTACCTACAACATGGGAATGCATCTATCCCACAGCTGAGGTCTTACATTGAGATTTACATGACATATGCATTTAGAAAGAACCCAGCTCAATATAAAATGGAGAGACCATCAGCAGATGGAAATAGAGATTGCTTTGCAGAAATCATAATTTGACCTTTTGGATTCTAAGGAAAATTTAATACCAGCAGTTCTTAATCTGTATCTACAGAATTACACTGTAATTACAAAGCAGCAAAACTTGCCACTTTCTAAGTGCGTGTATTTTCTGTTTAGGACTCTTACTACAAGTAGTAACGGGACTTTATACCATATGGGACCCCAGTGTTTGGTTATAATATTAAAACCTCCCAAAGCTTTCTGCCTGAGACTTCTAGATAGCTAATGATCTTACACAGTATTTAAAGATGAGGAGAAGCAGCAGGCACTATGATGGAGCCAGATACTCCCTTATATCACCTTAGTACCATATATTACTTCTCAGTAACTTTTCCTCACTAGTAATTGCTTCAGCAATATTGCAACTACAGCATGGAATGATGATAAGACAGATAAGGGGTAGGGCATTCATGGGTCTACATTTCAACTTCTTTAGCATTTGTTTCCTACAGAGTACTTGTTTTTTAACATACAGATAACAATTTTTAACATGTTGATTTAATATATTGAATTAAAGAACTTGTAAATTCTGTGATGGTAAGTAAAAACTTCTTGAATTTGAGGTGCTTCAGAAACTAACTGTACCTTTACCCACTGTATTTGTTTTAAACATAAGAATGTGAAATCTAGTCTTCTATTGTCCTTTGATTTGTTAAGGTGTTACTAAACAGTGTTGCTAAAATGAAACAATTTCTATTTTTTGTCTTAGATTGCAAATACCAAGATTTTATAGAGTAATTTTTAAGACCAGTTATCCTGAAGATATTTTTGCAGTACATTTGGTATGTCTTTTTGAGCCAAACAAGTTTGGAAGTGTTAACATTTATCTTTGTAATACAATACACTAACATAGTGTTTTATCCCCCCAGTGTCTATTTAATTTATTTTAGTGAAATTGTACACAGATCTATGCTGTAGCCAAAGAATATTGTATTGCTTGGCTGTCGTTTGTTATATTTCCAAGAAAAACAAATTATATTCTGTCATTTGAATGAAATGACAAAGTCTGTAGCCAACTTGTATTGTTTATTTGTTCTTTGTAATGTTAGCCCTAAATGGATAAGGAATATACAGTTTCTGAAAAATCCTATGGTTTAGGAGGTAACCTTTTATCCTATTATTTGAGATACTTCTGTAGCTAGGAAAAACATTCTTGGCTTTTTGGTACTCAGACTTGCTTAGTAGGTCTTGCCTTTCTGTACGCATTGCTATGCTTTCTCCTTTTCCTTTTCCCTTCTTTTTCTCAGTTTCTTTTCCTTCTGTTTTTCCTTCTCCCCTCCTGTTCTTCTGAGATCCTGAGTAAATAGTGCCAGCAAACTTGCAGTGCAAAATTGTTGTAAAAACATTATGTCTAATATGTGCCAATCAAAATCCACCACAGGAAAAGTAAATCTGATATAGTTGTCTTCAGATCCACAGATTTTGGGTCTGCCAGGTCTGGCAGATTTGTACTGGAGAAGTTTACCATTTTGCAACTGTTGAACTAAGCTGCAAGAAAAAAGGTGGGGGGATGCCTAATTTGCATGTATAAAAAAGGACCTAGCAAGGTTTTATTCCAACCTCAATGTCTGAAATATTACCAGTTGCACCTTTCAACTCAGAAATGTTGCACCGTTCTGATTTCACTCGTCCAGTTAGAACAGGGTGGCCATTCTCTGCTCGGTGATTGATTTAAACATTATCTGGGCTAAATCTCAATCTAAGTCAGCCACTAACTCAGCTATGGTGAGATCCTCTCCCTTAGTTATGAAGATCCACCCATAGAAGGGGCACTCAGAATTTTGGCTTCATCTGTTCTTTGTACTTTACATTTCCTCATGAAAAGGCTTTCATTTGCCTCTTTCCCCTGAAATGTTTTTAAATTACTTTGATAAATCTCTCTTTAAATTTCTTCTGGCATAAAGTTTCTTAATCTTGTAAAAACTCTTAGAAGTTCTTGCTGTGCTAGTTTTAAAATGGTTCTGGCTTGGTTGTGAAAGTATTATACAATATACTGAAGAAAAGTGGATAAGTATAATAGAAATCCCCAAAAATAATAAATGATGCCAAAGTATTGAGGGATAAATAAGACATAGGTGTTCTTCTTTAGCCATTTTAATATTACAAACAGTCCTTAATTGGCAATTGGAAAATCCCATGAGCCATTACATTAACCAAACACATTGGAGGACAGTTTGTGCAATTCCCATTCAATTTTTCTATAAGTAACCATTTGTAGTAACAGAGCTACAACTTTGTAGCAAAGTTGCAGTCAAAACATGCATTTCCAATGTGAGTAATCAGTACAGAAAAATTAGTAAGGCAAGCTACTTAATTCCTTTTTTATATACTGATATTTGTAGCTGGAAATTGTGTGGCCTAATTGACATGAAAAAACAATTTTACATATGGAGGGGATGATATTTTTTTAAATGAAGTGATTCATAACTTCTAGTAATTCATAGCTAAATGAGTTCGCTGTGGCTTTCAAAAGCGTGTGTAATTTAATTTGATTCATAATGAATGCATACAGTCCTTTAAAAGGGGAAACTGTTTTTGTCATCCAGGAATACACCTATCTCCAGCCCAGTGCAAAATAACATAGTTGGTGAATGAATAGAAAGCAGCATCATTTTTGCCATCATAAGGTCACTTTTTGGTGAATTGCAATTGTAATCTGAAATGCTGGGAAGAAAACAGGCGGCGTTGTGCCTCGTCATCTCTAGCGGCCTATTGGCAGCTGCCTGATGTCAGTGCTGTGTGGAGCAAAGCGTGCCGGAACCACTGACTAGGTGTGTCCATCTCCACATCCCAGCTTTGTGCAGTGCCCCAGCTGGAGGTCAGGTGTGGGTTAATTTTCAGACCAATGGCAAGATGGGGGAATGAAGCATCAGAAACACTTTGTACATGTAGTACATGGGCTGCCCTGCATACCTCATAAAATCATGAAGAAAATTAAACCATATCAGTACAGCACCTTGTGTTTGCACTTTGGGTTCCACTAGTAGGGCATATGCAGAAAAAAAAAAAAGTGCAATGTTTAATCTTCTTTTACTTGTTACTTAATTTTGCATGCAAATGTACAATGCAATACAGCAAATATTAAATATATATACCAAACCACATGAATTCAAACCCCCATTTATTTTATCTATTGCTTAAGCTCATTTGATCATAAGGGACAGGGAGACCAAACAGCTATAAAAGAGCTCCATTTTCTATCAACTGAACCAAATCCTCCTTTGATCTGTTAATCCCAAGTTTATAAGGTTAGGAGATAAGCAAGCGTAACTAAATTCCTTTTTCTTTTTGTCCACCTAATAGTCTATGAAGCAAAGCAAACATAATAAGCTTCTTTGCTGCTTTTCAGCCTCCTCTTGCTGAATAATTCAAAAAGTGCATTACAGGTTTTATGAGTACAACTGTACACACAAGCAATGTTCCATGATTTTTTGCATGCCTCAAATTTGCATAGATTATATTTTTATTTTGCATTTCTGACACAGAAGCTGACTGCCTACTCGTTCTTGGCTTTTTATTAGGTCTTTGATGCTTGCTGGAGGAGAAGGCCTCTTTTGTCTCTGATAGCCTTAAGGCAGATCTAGGTTAGCAAGAAAGCCAGAGGTTTCAGGCTTGTTAAATGTCACAGTAATGGCTGTCTTTACGCATTGAAATACCAGCCTTCTTCTTTATAGGAAAATGAATCACATTACCACCAAGGGAAGGAAAGCCTTTGTTGGAGGAGACTGCTAGTCTGCTGCTTAAGAAGGGGATTTAATTTTCCCCTCCAGGCTTTTTGGCCAGCCCACTACAGTTGCCCTTGTGGAACTCTGATATCATAGCATGTGAAGGATAGCAAACAAGAAAGAGCAATTAGCCATTAATCATACTCATTTTGCATTGGATGGACAGACTATTTAAAATACTCTGTGTATTCAGTGCATGAGCAAGAATAGCCTGTGTGGACAAAGCATGAATGCATAGGGTTTTATTCCTGCATTTTGGCAAAGCGTTTCTTTTTTAATTCTTATTCAGTGTCACTGAGCTGGTGTTATGCATAGTATTTTTTATTAAACCCTTCTCATAAGTTTTAGTGTACAGAGAACTCAATTTAAGATTTGCATTGCCTACAAAGTCCTTGTTTTTAATTTCTCATAAATTGGGTGGATTACTTTAAATGAAAATGTAAGAACTCCATACTAATTCTGCAAACAGAAAAAAATTGTTTAATTGTTTATAATGTTTAATATTTATGGGTTTATCTATTTCACAAAATAAAGAATAATTGATTAAATTACTATGTTTTTGCATATATAATTACATGTTTTTCTAGAAAAACTGTATGTAATTACATTAGAATGTAGGGAATGGAACTTTATTGAACTAAATGAAAGCATATATGTATTGAGTATTATGTCAAATACTATTTTGAATTAAAGGAGGGTTTTATCCATTAAATAACAGAATTAGCATGTGTGCTGGGGATGTGTTAGAAAAGGTAAGTTTATCAAGGCCTTTTGCATTCAAGATCAGTTTGCTAAAAAAAGAAAATACTGTTGGTAGCCTGTGAATTGACCTGATTGGTTCTAGTTCCCAGGGTCTTAAAGTCCCTTGGACTAGTAGGTCTTGTGCTTCTATTCAAAACTGTCACTTTTATGAGAAATGAGGAAAGTAAGTTAGTTATTCTGCTTTTCCAGTCATATACCTTTGGATGATTTTGGCATTGAAGTGGAGTAGTTACTTTATCTGAAAATAGAAAGAAATAAAGCATCTGTTGTTTATCTGGCGAAAGAGCTTAATTTGAATGCTGACCCAGGTACTTTGATCCAAACAATATCCTTTGCTTTCTGAGCTGCTGCAGTGGGGTTTGACTCTTTGGACTTGATTTATGAACTACCCTGAGATTCACCTTGTAGAGCTAAAAAAATTCTTGTAAGAGACAAAAAGCGTCAGTGCTTATATGTCCTACATCCTTATCAATCTGCATCCTCCTGCTTTCCAAAAACTGTCCAGAGCCTCTCTGCTCCTTTGTCACTGAGAAGAATGTGGTCTTCTCATGTTTGCACCTGTGTCAGGAAAGATGCTTCTGTGTGACTTTTGTGTTCACATTTTCTTGGTGAGGAAAGCAAGAGGTAGCAATAGTATTTTCAATTATTAACAATGCTATTCCTTGACTTTCTCACACAAGAGGCATGCAATATCTGTCTTAATTGTTATAGATTTGACAGTCATATGGTTAAGATTTTTGAAATTCAGAGAATTAGTTCCTAACTCTCCTACTGTGCTCCTGGGTGATCTTTGGCAAGTCAATGTATTGGTTCCGTAATTAAAAAAAAAATGATTAACGACTTCTTAATCTCCATGGCATGAAGTCTTTTAGATATACTGTGACAGAAGTAGATTTAAGGAGAAATTTATGTAAATTTAAGTGGCAACGTTGTTTTCCACCTGAAAACTTTCATACTCTTAAACTGTGTTCTCCAAACACAAAGGCTAGACTTTTGGTAGAAAAGAAAGCAGAAGCTTGGTCTATCTTAAGATGATTCCAAAACCTTAGATTTTGAGGAAAATATCTACAGTCATGAAACTCTCAGAGACACATTTGGCATTATTTTTATTATTTGTGTTCAGATTCCTTGTCCAAGAAACCAAATAACAGGTGAGTTGTCTCCTTTTAATGCCTTGGTCCTGTGAGCCATTTCAAAGGGAACGTCAGTTAGTTTTTATGTGGTGTAGTAATTCCACATTGTCTTGGCTGCCCTGAATGAGTAGAATTCAGTGTATGTCTGCTGAGGTTTGGCACAATGTTGCTTGTTTTTCATTCATATGAATGGCTGGGCTTCCTGTGGCAGTGCTGGCTGTCAAACTAAACCTGAACTGGAACAGGCTGGAGCATGTCCTTGGGACAGGGCAAGGTCATGGCAAGTGTCTTCCTTCCTGGCTATTTTGCACTTGTGGTTTTTAAGTACCCACATCTTTTTATAAAGATCCTGCACTTGGATGATCCTGCCATTTTAGCCATTGCTCCTGGCAATCCTACTCCTAGAAATGGCAAACCAACAGATTGCACACAGCGTTGGAAAATGGGGAAATGCCATGCTGGAAGAATTGCCATTTCGTTAAGTCATCGTAGTGTCATTTACCAAATGTGTAGCCACTTTTGTATGGCTAACACAAATTGATAGATTTACTCTTTTCTTTCTTGTTAAAGGTTAAAATAGAAATAAGATCTTAAAATAACTCTGTAGATCATCTGTAAGTGGGTTTTCTGACATTTTCTGACAATTACAGAATTTAGAGCTTACCTGAGATATGTTGCTGCTTCAGTAGCTCAGGATTTTGGTTAATTGATGTGAATTTGAATGCCTAATAGATCATAAACCAGTTATCTTATTTTTTTAGCGATATTTGGCCTATTGATTTTAAAATTTTTTTTTAATATACAGCATTGATGTGTGTAGCTTCGAACGTTTCCTGATGGCACAGAAACATCTAGTGTCCAGTTCTTTGTTATGCAATGCTCCATTCTGTGGGTGTGTAGATATTTTCTTGTTTTGATGGCTTATTTCTAGTGTGTTAGTAAGAAAGGAAATTCTTAAAATGTACATTTAATCAGAATATGTACCTGCTAAAGTCCTTGTAGTGTAGGAAATTTTACCTGCCATACTGTAAGACAGTAATGCTACTTTAAATATTGCATGCTTTTTATTTTAATTTTCTTTCATTTCAGAGTTAGAAAGCACTACTTTTCTCTAATTTGTTTTACCTAGTATATTCACCGTATAGTTATTTTTTTTACCTGTAACCTTATTCAAAATTAACAAGTCTATTTCTCTCTCTCTTTGCTTAACTATTTTTTAAAAAAAAATTTTTGTTTTCAATTCTACATGAGGACAGATTACTTGAGTTTACTTCAATATACTACTGATGCATATTGTAAATAAAATCAGTAAAAGCTTTAATTATTAGATTCTGCAGAATTTATTACTGTTATTTTGATTTGACCTTAAGAGAGTAGTGTAAACTGTGGTGCAGATTATGTTAGAAAGCGTAAGTAGTTTTCCGAGAAAGGTAAGACAGATATCTGTTGCTATTTCAACACATGACTTTTAGTTCTATGGAAACCTGGCCAATGTGTGCGAGCTATCTGTAGTAAGTTATAGCCCTTTTTCAAAAAAGTTATCCCTCTAAAGATAGAATCTAGGAAATGGAATAGGGGGAGAAGTCAGGGTAGAAAACAGTAATGGAGAAGGCACAGTTACTATCTCGGTTCTAGAAATTACTGCAAAAGTATAGCTGGAATAAAAAAATCTCCAAATAAAGCCTTTTTTTCACCAAAGAAATAAATAAAATGTTCACAATGACCAGATTATTTCAAGCAGATAAACTTACAGGATTGCCCCTCTGGAAAGGAAGTTTCTTGAAATCACTTGTGGGTTTTGTTTTAGGGGATCATTCCTTTCTCCATCCTATGTTTTAAAATGAGATAAAGACCCGTTACTCACTTTGAAATAGGGAATCCACTGAAAATGGCTTTATAAGACAGTGTTGATTGTTTTTTAGTTTCATGTTAGCTTTCTGTTCATCTTTTTAAAATATTGGTGGGGGGAAAATGTTGACCCAGATTTACAGATAATTTTGAAGAACACTCCAGCCTACCAAAAACGAATGTGTGAAGTTTTTTCACGAATTCCACTTCATAGTTCCAGATCTGTTAAAAAAGTACTATTTTTGTATAAGGTTTGGACAGTGAGTTGGGAGGTGGATTATTTGAGGAAATGTTTTCTTATCATTAAAATGCACAGTAGTAAGTAATTGTACATATAGGAAAAAAAAAATCAGCTAGTTAGAAGTTAATAGCTGTATCAGTCTCTAATAATGCATCTACAAAAGGTGTAATATCAGGTCCCAAATACTCACATGGAGCAGTTCTTTTTAGAACACAGAGCTTGTTAAGTAAACCTGTCTTACAATAGTAGCCCAGAGATAATGATGGTATTAAGGTGATCCAAAATCTATTTAAGACAACAAAAGAGCCTCCTGAACAGGATCAGCAATCATAAAGTACAAGTGAAACACAGTGAAATAATCTGTCCTTGCATAGAATTTATTGAATTAAAAACAAACAAAAAAA
>VZTI01001048.1:4419352-4445348 GCA_013397865.1 Struthidea cinerea | reverse complement strand
AAAAAAAAAAAAAAAAAAAAACCAAAGGGAAAACCAACCATCATACTTGTTTATTTTGAATATGGTAGAAAACTAAGACTAGTGTTAAAAAAACCCCCACAATTAAAAATAAGTAGTGTTTATTTTATTTGCTTTCAATATAAACACAGGCAACAGCTATCTAACAGGGAATTGAAATAATAACAAATAATAATGTGAAAGGATATTGTGAATTATTTTTCTGTAAGAGTTTTTGCTGAATATTAGTTGTTTGCATGAAAGTGTACAACCCTTTACCTACTCTGAAAAATTGCTCATCTGTAGCAATTGCATGTAATTGAAGAATATGGGTGCTGTTATTTAATTTGGACAATGAAAAAGATCCAAACATTTAGTTTTTAGAGAAGAGAACAAAATATAAATAGTTGCTATGAAATGCTGTAGGGTGCATTAGGTTTGGGGCTTGCTGATTTTGACCATGTATTTTTTAATAATATATCCCTACATTCTTGCATTGAAGAATAAGGAGTGATGTTTAAAGCAGCATTCAAATGGTTGATAGTTGTAATATAGTAGAAAATATCTGGTTAAAATGAGCTTCAAATCTGGTATGGATCACAAAGCAGAAAATCTGATATCTGCAATATGTCCCACATACAGAGAGACATACATGTCTCTCTGAATATCAGATGACCTATTTTAGGCATGCTTTAGTTCCATGGTTTAGATAATAGTCTTGGGATGCTCTTATGCAGTTGGATTGTTGTGCTTGAACCTACGAATGCTGAAAAAGCTCTATAAAATCAAAAAGGCTTTACAAATGCTGTGCATGGTATATATAGTATGTTCGTATTTCTTATAATGATTTTAACATTAAGGCTAAAATTCATATTCATGCCTAGAAAAACTGGATTTGGGACCTTCAACACGAGTTTTGTTGTTGTGTTTTTTTTTTTTTTTTCTGCACAATTTGACTGATAAATGTGCACTGACTTTGTCTCTAGTGAATCTACTGTCTCCTTATCTTCCCAGAGAGCTCCCAGTCCCTCGCTTTTACATTTATCATCTTTACAGCTGTATGAGGTATGGTGAGTTGTACTAGGATGGAGTGAAGAAACAGTGAGACCTCAGTGCCAAAGACACACATCTGTGACAGAAGGGTGAAAGTACTTCCAAAACACCATGCCTTGCCTATGAGAATGTCTGGCTTCCCCTTTGTAAGAGGATTTTCTACTCTTTCTAAATCAAGTGGTGAGGACCAAGTGGATATTACGGAGTATTCTCCTATAAACCGTCAAGTTCAAGCTCAGCTTTGCCTTGTTCAGAAACTAGAAAAGATCCATCTTTGTCTCGCAGGAGTTGCCTGCAGTTGAGGAACCATTGGGAGTTCAGTGTATTAGGGCCCATGTTGGCTACTAATATTGAGGTGAAGAGGGGAGCAGGGGTGGGTATTTTCACTCTTCTTCCTGCAAAAATGCTGCAGGTAAAAGTAAGGAAGGAAATTTTCTCTGTGTCAAAAAAGGGAACCCCAGGAAATCCTTTGATGAAATGAGTCAGGACTGTGAAGTATAAATACTCAGCCAAACCCTTCCAGTGTACTTCCCATTGGATACAATCTGTTCAGATACGAGAGAGACATCCTGGAAAGAGCTGTCCTTCAGCAGGACTGAAAGATATATTCCAATAGGAACATAACCCCTTTGTGTACCTCCCTGCCCCTCTGTCTTCTCCTGCAGTATGCAAATCCTTTTTTTTCCTCTTTTCTTGCACAGCTTGATGTATGATTGGTTCTTTCTTTCAATGTAAATCAGCGTAGATAGATTTTTCTATTTATATTCGATATCTATGCCTTTTCTCAAACATAGAGGGAAAACAATATAGTTCTGCCTGTAGGAGGTTGAATTTGTAAATATATATTACTTTGGAAATACAATGAGAGATAATAAAATATTCAAAAAGCAGCCTGCTCTTGTGGGATATTATTCTGCACAGTCAGGGAGCAGATTAATGACACTACACAGGAAAAAAAATAAGTTATGCACAATAAAATATGGATTGGAGTAGCAATGTGGAAACTAAAATTCCAGTCCTGGCAGCCTGTGAAACATATGTGTTTTTATAAGTTTATCAGCTTTAAATAACAGCACTTAAAAGCGGTCATTATTTAATTGGCAGATGTGGAATTTTATACCCCAGGCAGTTAACCACAAGTAAAAAGAATTGAAAAGGTGTGAATGGGATCATCCTCCTGAATAAGAATTAGGGTTGGTAAGGGTTGGTTAATCTTGAGCAAATTTTGAAAGTTTATTTTTATTTTTTTTGGGAGTGCTCTGTGAAACATACTTCCAAGAGGCTGTGCAGGTACCAAAAATATTGTTATATTTGTATTAATTTCTATTTCATTTTATACTGTATAATCTAAGCTGCAATCTTTAAGTATCTTCCGGTAGAAGGAGGTAGGAGAGACATGTCAGAAGTGGTGCTATTTTGCTGGTCCCCAGCCAAATGCCTGGGAGATGGCACTACTCTGTGGCGAACCTGTGGGTTCTATTTGCCACCTGGCTACTGACCCCTTGGACTGGGGCCACCTTACCTTGGATTCACACAGGACAAGGACAAATGTATTTTAAAGATGGGAGTGTGTTGTTGTATCTTAAGTAGTTGTGCAGTTGGGATGAAATTTGTCGTAGAATTCCCCCTCCAGAGTCTTCAGCCCAATTTGCATTCTAACACCACGGGTGACAAGAGCTAACATTTGCAATAGTCTTTTGCAAATGTGTGGGTTCTCTAGGCAGTTCTGCTAGCACTACTTCTTGCTGACAGCTTCCTCGAAATTCAATGGCTTGGTTTGAAAACTCTCCTTCAAGACACTTCATTTTAGCTGATTTTCCCGCCTGAAATTTCAATGGAAGTGGATGTGCTATTTTGGGAATAAGGGCAGAGAGAGATATAGCTCTGCACATAATGAAAAAAATCATGATCCTGACATTGAAAAACAGATTGACTCCAGGATGCCAAATTCAGTGGGGAGAATAGTGTTGGTGTTTTGTGTCAGTGGTGTGCTATTTATTATGGCTGTGGACAGTCACTGAGCTCTCTGGCAAGTGTAGATGCCCTCGGTGAAACCTGCTCGCTTTGCAAAGCCGGGCAGAGGGGCCCATTTACTATTGCCCGGATCTGCACTTCCTTGGCAATTGCAGTTCTGGCCTGCTGGGGCTGGCCGTGTCTGAGCACCTCCCAGGGAGGGAGGCTGTTTTCCTCCTGCTCTAAATAACACGTCTGTTTGGCCCAGGCCGGGGGAGGAGGCAGCACAGGGCAAGAGTAATAGGCTGGGACACAGATTGGAGGGGTACAAAAGGACAGAATAATTATGAATGTATTCCAAAGCTGTTTGAATTGTGGTTGTACACCCAAACTTGTGTTTGATTGTTCCCCCTTTATGAATAGTAGACCTTTCAGCTTTTTAATGTCAGTTTTAATGCTCACTCTCTCTCTATATATGGATATACATAGATACACACAGAAATATACATAAACACACAAACAATTAATTTGATTTAATAAGAGGGAGTGTTATATACAGTGTTAGGACCAGGTAGTAAGTTTAAATAAACTTTTTTCTTCTTCTCTTAAATTTTGGTAAGTGAGCAGCTGTTTTTAATCATGAAGCATTTCAGTTTAGTTCAGATTTTTCAAGGCATATGTAGATTTTGAAACCATGTATTATTACTTTTTAACAGTTTTTAAAATGTTTTATTTGGGGAAAACTTTTTAATTATGAATAATTTTAGTCTCATGTTATCATAGTCTTCTGAGTTTTACAAAATTGTAACATGTTTCAAAGCATAAACCCGAGGATTTCTTTTTTATAATCCTTTTGAAATTGTTTCTTCTGTTCTCATAGTGACTTGCCTTCCTCTTCCTTCTTCTGAATATATTTCCTCTGTGCTGCTGTATCAAAGAATTCTTTTTCTTTTTGCTGATTGTTTATATATTTGAAGATAGTGAAAGAGGAAGTAAGAACACTGTACGTATAATTAAAGGCCTTTCCATGGACTTCTGGTTTTGAACTTCAGTTCTACTTTTGAGTAGCTGTAAGCTGTTTTCTCCTGCCAAGTAACTATCAGATCAAAATGAGATAGGCTTGATTACTAATAAGTATGCATGGGTTTAAAGCTTGAATTGTCTAGAGCATGGTTTCTGGGTAATGTCTTGGAGTTTAGAATATACACTTTCTTTAAACTGTGTTACAAATATAATCCTTTTTTGAAGACATTACTGCAAACACCAATTTAATCAGACAGTGCTAAATCTTCTAGAGCTGCTCAAAAATGCTCTGTAGCATCAGGATGGGATTCTTATAAATATCAATAGTCATTACATATCTAGCTCCCACTGAATAAGTGTTTTTTAAGGTCTCTGATGATGGAAAGACCCAAATCATTGGTGACTTTTGCAGATCTTGAGTGGAGAATAAATTCATAAGCAGAAGAACAATATACTAAGGGGAGTTGAAATGAAAATTAAACAGGTGTTGGCAGAGCAATAAAATATCCCATGAGCTGTATAACTCTATACAGAGTTACACAGCTGATATGAATTGTTTTATCTTTATGGTAGTCTTTTTTAAATGAATGGAGCTATGCTGTCTTGTAATAGCTGAAGATCTGAACCAATTGTGATATTTTCAGTTTATTTTTTGTCAGTGTCATGCTTGTGGTTCTCTCTGTGGATTTGAAAAGGGTACTTGTGAAAACCAATACAGGACATTATAAGAACTAAATTAATTACCTTTATTATTTATTATATTTCTACAAGATAAAGAAGAAGTGCTGGTGTAATGCAGTGGTAAATTCTGCTAAGTGTTTTTATAAAATACTGGCAATTGCTCATATATGTGACTCCTAGAAGTATCTAGAAACCTCTGTATGAAAAATTTTTTCTTGCTTGTGAACTAAATATCCATGTCCTCCTGTGGACAAAACCTTCCACTAGTAGAAGCTGATGTATCCCATTTTACCTCATCTGATGATATGAAAAAAAGTGTTAAAAAATGCCTTTCCGTTGATATTGGGGATCTTCCTGACATCTGCAGAGGTTTAATATGTCCTCATCATGTACCTCTGCTTACACCTGTACATCGAATCATAGAAAAACCTGAGTTGGAAGGGATCTACAAAGATCATCGAAGTCTGTCCATCTGGTGCTTACAGAAGCAGTTGTGTAAACTCATTATATTTGGTATTATTGCAAGGAGAAAAATTAGTAACAGTGCTGTTTGCTGGATGAGTAAAAAGAAAGAGTCCTGTGAGCATATTTCTGGAAGCTAAAATGAGTTCTTGGAATTAAAGTAGTTAGAGTTCCTGAGTTCCTTGCAGTCTCTCTGGCAGGACAGGTTTGTTTGTTTGCTTTTTTTTTTTTAGGAATATCATTTTTATGCACATATAGTCTTATTTTCAGACCAGAACTAGCTCCTCTTCTAGCAGACTGAAATCACATTTAATTCTGCTGAAACTATTTCCTCTTTGTTGACAACAACAGCAGAACCTAGAGATTATAATAGCAAGATTATAATAGCAAATATATTTTTCTATGAAAAACAGGTTCCTGTTTTACTGGGGAAAGCTGATAGCTGATTAGTGAGTATTTCATAGGCATCAAATTGTCATACAAACCAACTGCTATTTCTATGACAAGTATGGTAGAAAAAGGAGAGGGGAAAAAATGAGGATTCCAAGGGAAAGAAATTTTCTTGGGAAATGGATCTGAATGTTTAGAGCAGAATTCCTAACAGACTAGCAGAACTCAGTCTGCAAGTATTGATGCAAAAAACTCAACTATTTAAGTGGAGGAAAAGTGAGTAATTGTTTTCAGTTTGAAAGATGTTTACCTCTTCTACAACTGGATAAAAAATAACAAAGTGCCACTGATAAATTGAATTAGTACCTCTTAAAAGACAGTAGGAAATTTTCTGGATAAGATTGACTAATTATAGATTCGTTATGTGAACCACCAGAGCTGTTTGCAGAACTGAAGATGAGGTCAATGTTATAACTAGTTTGCTTTTGTGTTGTACTGGCTTACAGGAATCAATGTTTCTAAGATTCAAGCAACAGCAAATGATAATCAGCTGATCAAAATTATTCCATGGAGCAATCTCTTTTGGGAAAAAAAGAGGATAAACTTGGTAGTTAATGAAAAATAAGCTTCAGTTAGTACAGTGATAATGTAATGATGATAATAAAAGTAATAATTTGGAGATAAAATCAGAAAGAGAAGCAGGTGCATGGATTTTATTAAGACTGTACTCATTTTTAACCAAGTAGGTAAGACTATTTCTATATAGTATTTATAAAATATCGTGCACAATATTCAAGACTTAGCTGATCCAAATTTTTACTATTAGCAAATCTTGAAAGATTTTTCTCTGACTTTAAAAATATTCCAGATTTATCCATGTAACTTTGCCTATTTGTTATGCAGGTACTAATACAGAGGGGTTTGCATTTGTGGTTGGTATTTGAGATGGTTCAGCATTCTTTCTTTCCACCTGTTTCTTTATTTTGGACCCAGTTTATCTTCCTTTTGTTCATACACCAACAGTGAGCTGTGCTAGAAGAACTACAGCTTGTATGATTGTATGAAATAAATAGAACGGTTCGGCCACGTTCAGATTGAAAGATGAGAATCTCAAGTCTGTAGCATAGGACAGGCCAAAATGGAAACCCTGCTGGGCAACATATGCATTTTTATGGCTTATTGTCCACCCCCTTTATTCTACACACAAATGGATAGAAGAAGAAGAAGACAGGATTAAAAGATTAGTTATGTCAGTTCCTTTTGGTTCCACTATATTACTGCTGTTTTATTAAATCAGGCTACTGACCAAATGTCTAGTTTCCCATTCCTGTGAAGGGAGTTTCTTCATGCCTACAATTGATTTTCACACTTTAATCAAAGACTATTCAAACCTTTCAATAGAAAATGCAGGTATGTTTCACGGACTAAAAAAACCAGAATAAAATGAAAAATATTTACATTCTAGTCATGCAACACAACTAACTTGTTGTTTAAGATACATGTCTCTGCATTAGAAAAGCCTTTTCCCCCACTGGTGTTCTCGGAAGTGATCTCTCCCTTCTTTGTGTACCTGTGTCACAATTGTAGGAGCTGCTGCTTGTCTGTGGACACTTTACTGTCATGGCACGTTTGGAAGTAAAATCTTAGAATATCCTGAGTTGGAATGGACCCACGAGGGTCCTGGCGTCCAACCCAAATTAAATAAATACTTAAGTAAGCCTGTCCTGTAGCATGATAAAGCACAGCAAAATTAATGACAAAGTATAAAGTAATTCAAGCTGAGCAGGAGCAGTGTATTGGCTGGGCCTTACTCACTCAGCTTCAGTAATGGGAGCTCCCAGTGCTATGGCTACTGTGGAACATCCAGAGAATATGTCCTGAAATACGTTTGACAATGTGTGTAAGAAGTGCCTCACTTATAATGGGATGGGCAACAATAATCCCATAGTATCTATGTTTTACCATCAGGTTTTTGCCTTAACAACACTGACATAGCACAATGTAATGGAAGACCTCAAATACGTCTATGCATGAAGGGGGGGAAGTGTTTGTGGCTGCAGATGGTACACAGAAAGCTTATTTTTAAAATTATGAGATTGCTAAAAATGTGTCCCATTTCAATTTTATTATTTTAAAAGTTTACTAACTCGCATCATCTATTGTAAGGCTTTGATCTCGTAAGTACTGGCACTGTGCACAGCAGGAGCATTTGATTTAGGGTAAGTTGCATACGGTGACTGCCACGAAACTCAAGTGAAATTAAACAAGCAGCTGAGGGCTTTGTGTTATTAGAATTCTAGAGCTTCTTGTCTACCTCTCTTTCTCAGCAATATTAGGTAGGAAATTAATATGGAGTGTGAACAAGGAAAGGGCTAAATAATTATGTAAGCTCAGCCTTGCTGACAAAGGAATTGCCTGCTTATGTACCTTCTGTTTGCAGTGCAGCCACCCCACAGCTCTTTCCTAAATGATGCAGTGCATTTTTTACCTTATCTCCTTTTCTTATCACCTTTTAACTGAACTGTACATCCCAGTGTCTATTCCCGCATGGTATAAGAGTGATTTGTAGCTAGTAATTTGACTGCCTCCCTCCTCCCTTTCTGAACATTTGGCTTTCTTGGTTATACCGCTTACTGTGCCCCGGCATTTACAAAGGCAAAGCAATTAATTCAAAGACCCAAGCACATGCTATACACTAGAAAAGCTGCTATTATTTGCAATCACTTCATTTGCTGAAACTAGAAATTCAAATCTCTACAAAGCTTTACTGCAAATAGTATTCACAGACCTTTATGCTGAGCTTATACTGTCATTTTAAATTGTATATCTGCATTTGGTGGACAAACTACCTTTTTGTGAATTCAACAGCAGCACTTTGTCATCCTAAAGAAAATTACTCAAAGGACTACAGTATGATAGCCATTTATCAGCTGTGCTACTGTATGGGATTGTGGATTGTCTTCTATCTTCTTACCACAGAAGTCTCTGCTTTGCTTTCTCATTATTTTATCCCTTTGCTTATAGGCATGCTAGGAAATTAGGATATTTTACTTATAGCTGGTGATGATTGTTATTTTTATTCACAAAAGGCAAGGACAGGGAAGTTATTAAACTTCTTCTCTTGAGTGAAAAAGATAATCATCGCTTCATTTTTTTGTGACTAAGATTCTCCATTTGCTTCACAGAATTACTGTAAAGGAGGACTGTATTTTGAGGCTTAAATTAGCATGACAATTAAGGAGATTCAGATCAATGGCTGCTGATATAGATATGATATGTTTAGTACTGTTTTATTCTCATGGAAATGAGTTATTTTTCTGTACAGTGCCCACATATAAGATAAACATAATTCCATACTGACATATGAATAGCTGTTCATTACTATAATGTTCTAAGGAAAAGTACTTTGTCTCTTTCCAGTGCCATATGGCTGGAGGTTTAGGATTCAAAAGTACTTCTCTTGAATAGCTTGTACTAAATGAGCTTTTTCAGCTGTTATTTGAGGTATTGTGAATAATCTTGTAGTATGAATAGAAATATCACTGTGCCATAACCATCATTAGCTAATGCTTTTCATATATTAACATTTACGTAGCAAAATTACATAAACATCTTTGGCTTAGGCACTTCATTAACTAACTTGATTCCAGTTGCCATTCTGTGCAATTTGGCTTTCATTCAATCTTCTTTACAAAAATGAAGGGTCAATGAATGCCAATCTGGTTTAACATGTTAAGTACCTACTGAAGAACCACTACCAGTATTATTTAAATCATGAGTAACCTTGTACACCAGATCCTCCCAATGGCACAGCACTTTTGACCATACATTGCTTGAATCTTTAAACTCTCTTATAGTGATTTATTTTCTCAACAGTGGTAGCTGCCAGCAAAACATGCCCAGCAAAAAGCATCCCCTCACAACCTTTAGCTGTTCAGAAATCCTTCCTAAGTTATACAACGTCTTTCTATTTTTGTTAAACTTTACAATAAAATGCTTTTATTTTTGTTCTTCTCTCATTTGATTTTCTTGTAGGTTGTTAAATTTTTCAGTCTTAAAGTACTGTTTGTTGCTTCTTCTGTTCTGTTCAAACGTTTTTGAACTCTCCAGTGTATCACCTGAGATGAGCAAGTTCTTGTTTTACTTTGCTTGCTATCTTTTTGCTGTTTTAAATCTTTCTTTTACTCTGGCACATAAAAAAAAAAAAAATTAAGAAAAACTAATACTGTGTTTGAAATGAAATCACAATTCAAGTGGAAATTCAGATAATGTTAAGTTATTGCACTTTACTGTGAACTAAAGAGATCTAGATGAAAATATTTAGAAATTTAGGGCCCAGTTAATCAAGGTCATTCAAATAAACCAGGAGGATTACTCCCATGATTAAATCCTTATCAACATGGATGAAGGATCAGAATGAGTAAGGCATAACTGGACTACAAATTTGTTATGGTTGAAGTATTTTATGGAATGTACCCACAGCTGATGCTAAAATTAAAAAAAAAGAATGACCACCATGGCTGCTCTCCTGAAAAAGGAAGGACAGTGGGGTTTTCTGAAGGATCATACAAGTTTAAAGCAGGTTTTTGCTTTGAAATCCTGTAAAAATAAAGCCACATAGAAATAACAAAGCTGTAGGTGCAGCATAGAAGTCACAAGGAAGACAATATACCCCCAGACCACATGATTTAATAAGAAAAGGATTTGAAATCATACTTGGGTAATTGTGTTTACGAATTAAGGGCATGATGCCAAATTAGTTTTGCTCAGGGGTGATCTAGAAATAGCCTTGATTTCTCTGCCACCACAGAGCTTCTGTCTTGGTAAGATTTTGACTTGACCTATTGCTATAGTGTCTTCTGTTTAGATCATGTATTTCAGATGGATGCTCTGAATTTCTAATGGCATTTTGCTTGTGTCAAGCTTTTGCAAATTAAGAGCTTAATAAAAATACCCATAAATCTTTACCTAACAATGGCTTGCTCAGAGACCACGTCCTTTCTTTGTCACATGAACTATTAGCTAATCAAAGAATTCTAGTGTTCCAGTGGTGCATGACCACGGTTAAGTTTCTAAAATAAAAGTCATTAGGACTTAATTTCTGAGTCTATTATTTATTTGACAAAGGATCAGCACCACTGAGAGCCAGAACTTTACCTTTGTTTCCTAGGCTGTTATGATATTTGAGAACACTGAAAGCCTCTACTCTGTACATGCAAGTATTTATCTAGGTGGGGATAAATCATCAGATTAGTTTGCTTATGTTTTATCCCGCAGCATGTGATAGAAAGCATATTGATGCTGCTTTGTAAGTTTGATCATGGGCTTTGTGCCTGAGGTTTTCAGCTAGCACCACTGTACATTGTGGGATGTCACTTTAACCTGAAGGAAAATATGGTCCAGCTTAACCAACTCTTATAATTCCCCCCAACATCTGGTAACTCTGGAGCAGTTGGTTGGCATGTGGAACCTGCTGTAGTGCATGAATGAGATGGTGCCCTTGTAGCTGGAGTGAAGCACAGAAGTGTTTCAGCCTGGCAGATTTATCTGTCTTTGCAGAGATGCATCTACAAATAAAGGAAATTTTGTTCCAGTTTCTGGAGCATCTGTAGAGGAACATTTTGGGGCTTGACTCACGTGAAAGAATGGTAGTGGGGGACCAAGCATCAGAACACCAGGATAAAAAGACTGCTTTTCTGAGATCGAGGCCCAGAGATGATTTCCCACTGCACTAAGAACATGGGTGGGGGAAAAGTTTTTTTACTCTCGCAAGACACAGTTGATCAAACTGGACCATTAGTCATAATCTAGTCCTGAAATAGCAGAATATGGGAGCTCTTAGGCTGTCAGGGGGAAGGGAGCAGATTTTGTTCTTCTGTTGTTGCACCTTGTGCCTCTCTTAGAGTCAACTTACTCTCTTGCTGTTTGAAGTCCTTCAGTGGATGTTTGGACAAGAGACAAGAGCTGTTTAATTTATACCATAAGTGGTGCAGAATGAAGGCAGAATGTTTGTTTACAAGACTGAAGGGTACATGGTAGTTCTTTGTGACAAGTCTGAGTGTTTCTCAACAAATGGAGTTCCCCTTCTTCCAGGAAGAGTTATGTACTATATATGATAGGTTTCACTTTAAGAGAATGTTATATGTGGAAACAGGCATTGCAGAGTGAAAAAATAGTTATTACAATATAATACCTTTAATTACAAAATGCTCAAGATTTCACTGTGACACTGAAGTTTAATTTGTGACTTTAAATATTTACAGGCACAGTAACAATTTTATTTCATTGGTATCAATTTCCCTTCTTAGCAATGGAAACTTCAATTTTCTCTATTTTTTCACTATCTGTTTTTATCTTGGTGCCATCCTGTTTTACATTCAAAAACTGTTAGAAAAAGTTATTAAAATATATTTTTTATAGCATGTAAATTTCAATATTTGTTTGGTTTGTTCTTCCTCACATGCAAACAATGTAAACCAGATTCCAAAAATGCTTTAAAATACAGCTGTTAGTCTAGTAAGGAAAGGTCAGAGCCAGTATTTTATACTGCTTGTTGATTTATAGTACTGTGTGGTTTGTAAAAAGACAAAATGATAATTTAGGCAAACAAGATACCAATGCATAACTCTGCCCATTCTGGGGCTGAAGTAGTTTATGCTTTTCTGCCTGGTTCATTTTGTCTTAGTGACAAAACAGTATAAACAGTTCTAGCCAGGGCTATAAACTGTGTAGAGTTTAATTGTTGTGCCCAGTAGAGCTTTAAGTTCCAAGCCTTAAACAGTAAAGCAGATTTCAATTCCTAAGGGTCGTACCATATTTTTAGTTAGGACTAAAATATAACCGTTGCCTGAGGAGGAAGTTTTAGTCAGGAAAATATTTGAAGTAGGCAAAAGCCTAATTTAAAGTTTTACTAGAAAAAGAGAATTCTGCGCCAGTTGTCAGAAAATATGACATGCTAAGCCACAGGAAATCTGTCTAAACAGTGTTACAAGTTGGGCCACTGAGAGTATTTACCAGAACTTCTGGTACCCGCCAGTCAGAGAATATGGGTGGAAAATCTGCTGGCAGACAGTGCAGCAGGCTGAATTTTTGGCACTACTTGTCTGTGACTCTAAGAGGAAAGGTGAATAAAATGTTCTCTAATCTGCTCTAGCAGAGCTCTAATGAAGAAAAAGGTTTTTTTGAGTTTGTCAACTGTACAGTTCTTGTGGTTGATACACCTGTCCACCAGGAAGGACTGCAGAGTTCTCTTTGCTTTGCATAGGCTGTTAGACAGGTGTGAGAGACTGATCCTTCCTTCCACAGCCCTTGCAACTCCTGCTCTAAATGAACAGCCACCACTGAAGCTTGATGAATGCTGGCTGATGGAAGGGGAAAGCTCTGCATTTAGAACAATTTTGCTGATTCTAACTGGTGTCCCCTTTCCCTTGTCTAAAGCATACTTGCTTCTACCAGCAAGAAAGTCTAAAAGAAGTGCTGTCTCTCCAGAGAGACATTGCAACTGTTCAGATAAACATTGGAGCAGTGACATTTTGATGTCCCTTCTAGCCTGGTCTATTCTGTGATTCTGTAAATGAGGTGCAGGTGAACAGTAGGGATATCAAGAGACAGGGAACTGCTTCTGCTTGGTGTCCCATGGAAGGAGGCCTATGTTGGTGCTCCTGAATCAGAAGCATGCAGCCCACTCAATTGATTCTGTTGCTTCTTTATAGATAAAAGGAGGTTTTATAACATGTGCAATCTAATTATATCTTAAATAAGGAACTGTCAGGTTTTAGTTTTTCTGTGACTATTGTGAGGGGATGGACATAGAATATTTTACAATGGACAAATAACTGCCTGCTTCAGGAAGCAGGGAAAATAGAAGCCAAATGTAAGCATGAGTAAAAGCATTTATACATGATTGTGATTCAAGGGATAGAGTCACAAAACAACTTCAAAGATTCCTGCTAGTCAACAGGACATTTGGAACAGACTGAGATGAGAAAAAAGCATTCCCTCTGCATTACAAAATTCTGGCATTCTCTTTCAAACTGCTAATTAGGAAAAATAGGTAGCACCCACAGATGAAAGCACTGTATGCATCAATCTTAAAAATAAAGACATGATTATGGAATTTTTGGTACCAATCATCTAGACATTGGTCCCCTGTAAACTTGTTTGTGTATCTGAGAAATAGAATTTAGAAGTGTAAAAGACTAACTCGACTAGCTTCTCTAAATCATAATGCAGAGTGTTTTAATTTTTTTCCTCTTTCAGATTTGAATTGATTTCTGTTTAAAAGATTGATTTCCCCAAGCATTTTTGTGGGGTATTTCTACCTTAATAACATGAAAGTTAACTTTTCTTTTACAGTCAAACCATTTGCAGATCAGCATAATATATTTGATAATTACAAACATTCTTTGAGGATACCTGTTAAAGTTTACAGACACATCAGCTCTTGCTAAACTGAAACAGAGAAAGGCAAGTGTTTGGCATGTACAGAGTTTTCCATAGTCCTAAACCAAACTCAATTAAAAAATAAGTGTGGAACAATGGCACTTATTTTGGTTTTGTTATTTTTTAAAATGTATTGCAGATAATATACAATCCAGAAGGATAACAGTGTTTGGGAA
This sequence comes from Struthidea cinerea, assembly GCA_013397865.1. Classification (NCBI taxonomy): domain Eukaryota; kingdom Metazoa; phylum Chordata; class Aves; order Passeriformes; family Corcoracidae; genus Struthidea; species Struthidea cinerea. The sequence goes on along the minus strand of VZTI01001048.1, from coordinate 4,431,171 downwards.
ACGTGTCTGCTAAGTAATGAGTTTGATTCTCTCTGTGTGGGTTTGCATGAAATACTCTGTAACAACGGAGCCTTCAATGTGGCTCTTTCTAGCAGCAGGATTGTCCTTGCGTGATAAACCTTGGCCGTCAACACTGAATAGTTCCAGCCCAATGAAGCAAAGCACAGGGATGGAGCATGGAAACCCTCCAGTGAAAAAACTGAAGCAGAGAAATCAATGGAGGTTTTTTAAAAAAAAACAACATAAGAATTTTTCCCTTCTGTTAAGTAACACTGACAAAATTCTTAATCTTCTCAAGACTGGTGAGAGGTTTGGGGACAGCTGAATTAAAGGATGGGTTGCTTGGTGGCTCATTTCTTCTAAGAGTACCAAAATGAAGATGTTTCAGGTGTAACCTGAATTAATTCCTCCTGTGGAGCTGCTGTTCTGACTGCAGCTGTGTGGGGCTCTAGGGTAATGTTTATGGTAAGATGGCAAGATATGTGAGAAGACTCTGTCCTAGTTCTGAGACTTGGTGTAGTTGTAATATGGAGTCTATCTCTTCCCAGAAGTGGTAACAAATAGTAGATTTGACCCTTTGTTGCGTATATGGATGGCACATCTGAATTTTGTCATGCCTATCAGGTCTTGCTGCAGTAATTATATTTGCTTAGTTGTCCTCTTGAAGGTTGTCAAAACTTCCCTTCAGAGCTGAACTAAGATTAGTCATCTCAAGCCCATTATTATACCAAAAAATTCTTATATTTCATCCCAATTGATATTAAATATTGAACTATAAATTAGCCACCTGTATATTTTTTTGCTGAAGTTTGGTTGTCAGTTTTCAAACATATGTGAAATATTCAGGTAAACATGGAAATTTTTCACACTGAGATTTTTATACTGCTTTACCTAATGAGAAGGTGTCTTATTCTTCTGTGGGTTAATTATTCTCACATAATGTCTTTGGCCACAGCAGCTGTGAAGGCGGCTGATAATCCAGGGAGAGAGGGTCTCAAGACCCTACTGAACAGAAGAAGTTTCCTGTACACTTATATTTGCAGGGAAATATAAAAAAGATGTTGAAATTTGATGGAGTCTCCCCACATTTTAGAGTCGCCTAAATGGTTATGTGGGCCTATATAAAGCCAGCATCCTTCTCTAAACTGAAGTTCTGTCCTGTGAACAGATGCTGACCAAATCCTCAATTGAGGTGGTGTGTAAGCACCTGTGAACTTACCAGCTGGATGTAGAGAGGGCAAAGAGTTTTCTTTCTTTTCCTAGTTAAGCATTATAGTCTTCCTCTCCTTCAGTGTGTCTTTCCAGTTTTTTAGAGGTGATGAGACTGAATTGTAAATGGTTGTTTTGTTTGTAAATAAATAATTGTATTTGCCTTCATTTAATTTTGCTGGAGGTAAGTATGATTTAAGACTAAGCAGAATTATATTCCTGCAAGGATAGTGATCCTAAGAAGCATTGCATTCCTGCAAGGGCAGTGATCTTAAAATTTGAGCACCCTGTCCTGATTTCCAAGATGTTTCTCTGTGGCATGTAAAGGATAGCTGGACCATACCAGATCTCTGTTGGACTGTTTGATTTAGGAAAGAATAACACAGCTACACGTGTGGAAAAAATGCCTTCTGATGACCTGTAATAGCCGCAAGAATTTGTTGGCATGTGGAAATGTAATTAGGAACACGTGGATCTGAAGAGCACAGGAGAGTTTGTGGCACAGGGGCTAAGCCCAGAAGCATAATGTGCTGAAGTTGTGAGCAGAATGACCAGTGGAAATGGTGTTAATCATTTGTATTGGTAGCATATAAAAATATGCCTGTCATATTGCTGCTTTTTAGGGTAATTGCAGAAAAAATGTATTTGGTTGAAAGTATGCAGCAAGAGTCATGGCCTGAATTTAGGCTTTGATGACTTCTAGTGAGTAAGTATGTATGGCTCATAAATTGTTTGAGCTGTAGATATCTTTGTATCTAGCTGCACAATCCAGTTTGATAGTAAGACTGAGCTTTTGTCCTTGTATTTTTATCTTGGACTGAAATATTTAATGCATGGCTGAGGTCTTTTGGAAAAGTGTAAGGGAAAACAAGACAAACAGCCGTTAATTGAGACCCAGTTGATCTCTACGTGTACACTTCAGTGCTAATGGGATCTAATACAGATGTTACTGCATGACCAGGTGACTTTGGGGGTTCTCCCAAAGATGTGTGGAGGCAGTCTGATAGCATAAGGGCCAGCTCAAGGTAATGCAAAAACACTTCTTTTCTATTGGGAGGTTCTGGAATACCAGTCTGACAAAGTGAAAGCAGTGTGGGAAGAGATCACACAATAGGGGAGGCAGCAGGTCACTTCTTCTGCAGCATTTAAACTCCATGGGCGTTTACACCTGAACAGCAGCAGCATTGTGGAAAACACTGACATGCAGCTGGTGGATTACTGAAAATTTTAATTACGCTGCATTTTGTTCCCTTTTCCATGACCATTGCCCTGTCCACTCACCGTAGTGTGCATCAATCAGCCACTTTAATTTATATCATAATAATACATGATTACTTATATCAACAGAAGTTGTTTCTGCATCTGTGGGTCGAGTGAATAGTGGGACGTGTTGTATTCTGAAATGCTTCCTTGTGATTTAATCACTATGCATGAAATCTCAGGAATAAGAAGGCCACTTTTTAATAAAATTTTCTATTACAAAATTTATTGGGCCTATCAAAGTTACTATGCAAAGCAGATTTTTATGGAGATGATCCCTTTCAATTCCCTGCTCAGCAGTCTCAGGTGAACTACCCGTATAGGAAAGTAGCTGCTTAGAAGATGTTTTGCTCCAGACATTTTGTGTTACAGGCAGATGAATGAAAGTCTGCATCAAAGAGCTTCATTTTTTTTATGGTTCAGTGTTCAGGTGGAATATAAGTGCAACCAAAGCAAATGCTGACAGCCTTACATTCATCTCAGGAACCTTTCCTTCCTTCCCTTGAGAGAAAGGGAGCCAAGAAAAATGAATCTGTAGAATTGCATCTAAAATTCCCTAATTATATCATGTGATGTTTCTCTGGGGAATTAAAAAGTGTAAGGCTAAAATGAGAAAGATGTTTTTGTTCTCTTTTTGTTGCTTGTATATGACTGTGCCTGTTTTAAGGTGACTGCAAGACAATACAAACACATAATTTTGTAGAGGAGAATTAGCCCATGTTTAAGCTATGACACTTTCAATGATCAGTATTTCAAAGTGTGAATTTCATTATAATACTGGAGATAGATTTATTTTATTTTTTTAATTGGCCACATCAATTAGATATGTGCACTGACATCTCTTAGCAGCTTAAGTTAGGTGAAGACTTAGTTAAACCCTACTTTGTGCTTGCTCTGTTTTCGACATGGACATTGTTATTTCTGATTTTACTGATTGGAAGTTGCATCATCTAAATTCATCTAGTAGTTGCTGTAGAATAAATTTACTTTCTAGTGAATCTACATTTGTGAATAGTGAGATGCTGAGCTCCCCTCAAAAAACTACACAAATTCACACCAGCAAGTTCATAGTGAGGTTATGACTGTGTAGCTGTAGAAAGTGCCAGTGCTAACTGGAGAGATTTTGCAGGTGACTCACATGTGTGAATAGCATATACTTTTGAGATACTTCAGAAAAAGAAAATGTGTATAGACAGTAATCTTCCCTAATTGTTTCTCTTAAACCATATTTTCTTGCAGATACATCATGAACTATTCTGCCATATGTTGTTGATCTAAAATTCTTACTAACCTTCATGTAAATTTTAAATGCTATTAGACTATTTTTTCCTAAAGCCTGGTTAAAGTTGTGATCCTTCTGAGCAGGATGTCTTGCAGCCCTGTTGCCTACAACTGCTGTTGCTGTGATGTCGTTCTTTTGAGGCAGTACTTGATCTGCCATGACAACTATGATAGCACAAACTGCAAGTTGTGAGGAAACACAGCTGCAAATGTACCTTTTAATGTGGTTTATCATTTAATGGAGATATTACATAGGAACTGGCTCACTTGTATAGACGCCTGGCTGGATTTTCACCATAAATACAGTCTAATACATCACTGTGTCTTTCACTAGAAGACAGGTTTTGGTGAATAACCCTGTAGAGGACCAGACAGGCCAGACAAGGAAGAACATTTTTTTGTCCATCCTGGTCTGATTTCAGGTCATGTATTTTTTATTACTGTGGGAGACAATACCTTCCACTAAGGAGAATTAAACTTGGGCATGAGAGAGAATGCAAGGTAAGGAGAGCAGGAACACACAATGTCACCCCTTGTGCAAGTGGGTCTCTTCAGGGGCTGACGAGTACAGCCAGCATGGAAAGTATGCGATACTGGAAGGTAATGAGAGACAAGGACGTAATCTATTGGCAGGAATAGGTATGGCTTTGTGTAACAGGTTAAGAACATTACTAGCAAAGTAATGATTAATTGTGCCTTTGATGCTTTCTGGAACGCATTGCAAGCACCATTAAATGTAAACTATTTCTAAAACGCTGAAACATTATGAAAAAAGGAGCCATGAAACCATCATTTCCAGTAGCTGGAAATTTATCATGTAGCTACTGTGCTGCCAAGTCGCATGAGGTTAGTGAATAGAAGGTAACAATCTGGGGGTTTCTTAAATAACAACCCTCATTAGGTTTTGCAACTGCATTCACTTTACATATTTCCAGATATTTCGGAGATATTTTTCAATTAATTATTCAATCTAATTTCTGTAGGATAGACAAGCATGTTTGTTCTAAAGCTGTGGTAAGACAAAGGAGGATGCACATTGGGCATGTAATAAGTCTATGGCAGATCAATATAAATTAGGAGAGAAGAGGATTAATTAGGATTTCCAATTTCTGCTCTAACATTAGAGCCCAGAATACCTTGTAGGAAAGAAAAGTTAACTCTAGGTTTTAGTGTCTATTGAGCTACACAGCAGCTGAAGGGTAGGTTTCATGGTCAGAATTTTGGCCATAGATATTCACATTTGTCTCTCCCAGTCTGACATCTGCTGTTTATTTGATTATAAATCTGGCCTTGTGTAATTAAGTCTATCATCTGTCCTGAATCTAACATTCTTGAACCGTTCTGCCTGGAAAATGCTGGCAGAATTGGGCTGATGGTCAATTCTATACAATATTACAAACTTCTGCAGTTGAATGGGCCTTAATCTGTGAGGTTTTCCCATCAAACCTTAAAGAGAAGGTTGGAACTGCACATAACATTCCCTTGGATCTCGAAGGACCTAGAGAGCTAAATCACAGCTTAATACTTACAAGTCAAAATAATCTTTTTCATGATAGCCACATCCCCATTGTCTTCTAGTTATGGAATCAAGAATTTTTAGTGGTGGAGTGGGATATTTTTATGTAAGGAGAGTAAGCTGCTGGTTAAGACTGTTTCTATTTTGCAGCATGGCTCATGGTACAGTAATGTACCCCTTTAGAATACCACTTGCTCAATCAGGAAGTTTCATCAGTCCATGCGATTTCATATGGGAATTACATTTATAATTTCTTGTATTGATTTTTTAAAAAAATAATTCTCCTTACATCCTCAAATAAAGAACTTTAATTTAAATGAGTTGTTGCCAGCCTAGGATCTGGCCTTTATCCTTATTCTTTAACATTAGCCTGAAGGTTTAATTCAAGTTGTATTTAGTGCAATACTTTTGTAGTCCTTCATTTACATGTATGCCAACAAGCTTAAATGCACTGCAACCTTGGAAGACTTTCAAAGGAAGTAATAATTCCTCTGAAATAGGTCTTTTGAAAGCTTTATCTTGTTCTTTCTCTTTTTGTTAATCTTGGAGCCCCTTAGCATGTCAAAGCAATTTTTCTAATGTCACATCTTCTAGACATTAGCATGAAAGAGCTTTAAAGATGATTTGAGAAAGAATAAATGTTGAATGAGCATTTATTATAGAGCCGTTTATGCTACATTTGCATTTTGACTATATTTTTGACATGAAATGTTTGAAAAGCAGGCTAATTCGAAAGTCAATAGTCTCTAAACAATGTATACTACAAGTCTGTTTACCCTGAACTCTTTCCTTTGTACATTAATGTAGAAAAATAAGATTTCATTAGGGTTAAGCTGATTCTTTTATAGGGATGAGATTAAACTAGTCTCATTAGTCTTAACATTGAAATCATATTCCCTTTAGAAATTTGGTAGTGATCAGAAGTTCTCTTTGAGTTATATTGAAGAGAATAGGTAAGAACTCATCAGTCAACTGATAATCTTTTTTTCTGAGTTCTGATTCCTTCCAATTCAACTGTTATGGAAATTAATTACTGGAGAATACCCAGGTCTGGGATAAGAAGACTAATGTTTATTCATTAGAGTACTACAAAGGAATTTAAACAATTTTTTTTCATTTTGAAAACATGGCAGACTGAAATCATCTATGTATGTAGTAGTTAACGCAGTGAAGTTGTGCATAATTTGGATGATTTATCTTTGAGGCTGAATAGCATTTGGAATATTGATAAGAGCAGTTGTATGCTATGAGGATAATACATCATGTGTCATGCACGTGGGTATGTTATCTGAGACACTATGGAGAAAGTATGTAAAACAACTTCAATTTTCAGGCCTCATTATAATAATAAAAGTAATTTTTAAAAGTCCAAACTATTGTGTGGTTTCTGGAAATACTGCTTTGCAGACAGGTTGCTAATTACCAAAATTTAAAGGAAGTAAGAAAGAGAGATAATCTTTCATTTTTACATTTTCAATGAAATTTCAGCCGTAGTAGAAGGACTGAAATATTAGAAAGAGAAAAAGAATAAGCAAGATTGACATCTGTAACAGTCAATGCTTCTTTCTTTTCATAGAAGGGTTTATCATAATGACAGGATTATTATTCTTTCCTGGGTAACGTTTGTGTTGTCCTTTCTGACATGTTCCTGTCACTGAGTCCTCGCTACAGGAAAGACTCAGAAGCTGTATTGGTACAATACGACAAAAGAAGGTGTAGCATAGAGGAGGGAGTGAGCATTCCACCTCTGCATAAATCCCATAAGCAATAGTCTTGATTTAAGTAATACAGAAGCAAACCTACTTTTTCCTCATCTTTACTATAGACTCAACTCTTTTGGCCATCCAGAGAGGAATTGCAATGTTTCCAGCACAGAAACCTTAAAATACTGCTAATGACCCATCATTCTGATGTCAGGAAAGCCATAATCATTCTAAGTATGGCTAATGTGCAATTACACAGAAGCTGCCCTCCTTAAACAATCCTTTTTAAGTTCTCACAACGTACAGAGGGCAAATCTTGTGGCGCCAAGTAGTAGAGATCAAAGGGCCCTCATAGTAGCAAGGATGCTAAAGTGCCAATAACATCAGAAAAAGGGGAATCCACAAAAATGAGCAACTTCTCCATGGGTGTTCTCAGAGGTATATTTTTCATTTGTCTTGAGATATCTGGGTTACTCTTTTTTATAAGAGGCTGTTGAAATAGCTATTTCCAGAGCAGCAACTCACTGAAAAAGATTCAGGATACAACTAAATTAAAATATGGTTTTGTGTAGGTAGGTATACATCTTCAGGTGTAGAAAAGTTGTCTAGACTGTTTGATTAGGTGTTTTATATGTATTTACATGGAATACGTACACATATGCAAGTGTGATATACACGCACACACAAATGTGTGTGGTTTTCTGTTGTACATTTAAGCATATATAGAGCGGCCTGTGCTGAGTATCTTATAACAATTATGCTAATAATGGAGAGGGGATGTCAGGGGATGTTTAAATCGGAAACATAACAGAGCTTAAGTGGACTCCCCTGGCTCTTCAGATGGTATTTGTCGTAAGGGAGTACATAAAGAACAAGTGAAAGATTTACACTCTTGCTGTTATTCTCAGACACACAGAGGCATACATAGAGGGAAAGAAAAAGAAACTATTCGTGAGCCTTCTGAATAAGGTAAGAGTGTTCTCTCTCATAAAAGTAGGGTTTTTTAAAAGGGAATTGTTGAAAATGGCCTAAGAATAAAACTTTTGAACACTGTCTCCTTTTTTTTCCTTGGTATGAATAAAAGCTCTAAACGCCATAGCCTTTAACCTTTTCAGGTCTTTCTATTCATTTTCTGAAGAGATTTACATGAGAGATGTTCTTTTTTGTTTGAGTTGTTTGATATAGGTGATGATCATGTAAGTGCAAGGGCCTATCTTTCTCAGGATCTTAGACCCCAGCACCGAGCTAAAAGGTTGCTCTCAGCAGTGGATACCAGATGAAAATGCCTCTGTCCTTCTTCAAATGTTACTCCTCTGGAAGTTTTAGCATTTCAGGGCTAAAGCTTTACTACTTGGGTGCTTCCCAACCCCAGCCTTCAGATAAAACTGTAAGAGGTTGTACAGTACCCTGGGCAATCCTAAGAGGACATCTGCCAGTATGAAGTAGTTGCCTGGGGGCTGAACTTCATCAGTGATCATATCTGTAGTGGTCGTCCCTTCTCTCTCTGTATATTCGAGTGGCTTTTGCCCATGCATTTAGAGATGAGAACAGAAACATTCTTTAACTGGGAGTCTTCTAGGGAAAGACAAATTCTGAAGTGAACAGTCCTATTGTCTGAGTAAATTCTTGCCCTGTGCATGCCTTTTGGAAACTCACTCAGTGCTAAAGCATAGCAATTCAGGAAGCAGAATGCTTGTAACATAAGGTCTCTATCACTTCCATATATTAGAAATTTTGTAGCTTCTTTTGTGTGAGTAAATAATAATAGACTAGGCAAATGCTGGTCTCTCTTTAGTTGGCTTACAAAACAGAACCCAAACAAAAATCCCAAACAAACCAAACCATACCATTCCATTTACCAGATCTAGGATTTAATTTATTGGTCATAATGGATTCTTTCTTTCAGATTCCAGCTAAATTAGTTTTTCTGCTTGCTGCATACTTATCTTACAGCTTGACCATTTCCTTCTTTGTTGTCATTCAAGACTTGCTTTCTAAAATTTATTCCATGTTATTTCCTCTTCAGCAGGAGGAATTATTGAACTGTTAGAGCAGTTCAGCAATTTCACTGTGTTTTGCAGTGTGTTGCATAATGAGTGCTTTATGTTATATTCTCTTTCCTCCCCAGCTCTCACTTAATGTATCTGTGATCGCCCGAGTTTTCCTTTGCTCTGCCCTCTGGGGTAGGACCAGCACTGACCACTGATCCAACAACAGCTACTGCTATATTTCACCAAGCTCACTTTGAATAGTGTGATAAGAACAACTAATTTCTGAACCTGCTGGTGACAGGTGAGTAAAGTGTCCTCCCCCCGCCCAGGTATGATAATCTGCTCTAATAAAAACCTTTTCTAAATAAACCTTCCTTCAGTAGAAATGTAGAGATGTAGGGACTAGAAAGCACACAGAATTTAATGTTCAGAAAGATAGGAACTGGAGACTGCAACAGCCTCCTCCTCTTACAGCTGCCTTGTTCTCCCTCTTGAGCCAACCCTGGCCATGCAAACAGGGTCAAAGCTCGGTGTTTGGCAGAACCTTGGGTTGCATTCACATATTTAGATACAAATCACAGTCTCTTATTTTATAAAGTAATGTCTGCAATTTCTGCACACTTAGGTCACTTCCATCCATTTAAAAATTATTACTTTTTGCTTTCTATTCTGAATGAGCCCTAGTGCTGGAGGTTAATTTAATCCAGTTCATCTACACAATAGCTTTATTCTTTGGTGATGTACTCTCTGAATCTTTCCTAATACAATACATGTATTAGGACCTTCTTCCCATTATTGTTTTCCTCATGTAATCCTGCTGCACATAACCATTGTGCAGATTTCTAAAAGTTGCCACTGCTAATTAGTTCTTCTGCAGGCAGAAGCTGGTAGTTGAAACTGAAGTTTGTAATGAAAACTTCTGACTAGTTGTGCTTTTGGAAAGCCAGGGAATGTTAAGTACAATGTAGGAAAGGCTGGTCCCTAACTGTGCTCTTACCTAAAACACATTAAAAGAATCACCAAGAGTTGCTTTGTCCATTTCTCTGAAAATAGAAAAGAAGGAATGAAAGAGAGAGATGCCCAAAAGAGTTTGAACAGATCATTACCTTTTGAGGTACAGGTTAGGAGCTACAAAAAATGACAGAAGCCAGACTTCAGAATCACTGAATCCCCTTGCAAGATAAACAGCTCACTAGTTTCTCAGACTGCTTTCTCATTGCTTCTGGTTCCCTGTAGAGTCCATTAATCTTAGAACCAGAGCTGAAGAACACCCTGTTTTGATGTTCTCTAACATGTTAAGCTATTCAAATGGAGAACAATATCTGAGGTTAAGTTGTTGATCAGCAATTGAACAGAGTGTATAATTTGACCAAGTATTAATTAAATAAAATGTTCATTCACGATGCAGTTTTAGACTGACATCAAATGTGATGTGCTACACAAAATTATATTGTAGTAACTCTCCCTGCTGACTGCAGTCTTTTACTAACATCTCATCTTCTTTCATGTCCCTGGGTCCTGGTTAGTCAACTGTTACTTTGATACTCTTGCTGGCCTAAACAAAACTTTTGTGTTGAATGGCAGTTAATGTGCTTCCATGGAGAGAATCTACACAATGCTGATGTATATCCAGTTCCCATGGCTCCTACACAGTCTCATAAACAGGCTTTAAGCCCTATTTATGCCTATTCATCCCTGTTCATTGACATGGAATATAAGAATGTGCTATTCCTGCTATTTTTTCATACTATAACTACAGTGAACAACTCCAAGTTTGAACACAGTGTGATGAAACGTTTATGAGAAGCAGGGCTCCAGGGATGCTGTTTTGCTGGCCACATGACACTGGCCTTTGGAACCCTGAGGTGAGATTGCAGATGGGTTTCTGTGCAGCGAGGCTGGTTTACCCTTGCTTTGGGTCTGGCTGCTGCTTTCCTTTGGGTTCAATTTGGTATTCAGTGATTGAGCAAAACTCCAACTGACTTCAATTAAGAGGTTGGCCTGACTCCTCACTAGTGTAGTAAGTCTTTTTAAGGTGGTAACATCACAAGCTTCGTATGCATGTGGAGGTAAAAACAGTTTTCATATAGGACATTGGAACAAATCCATGAACTGTTCCCAGGCTATTTAGGTCAAAGGTCCCCCACAGCTCCCTACCACCCAAGATGAGCATTGTTTGGGTCCTGGAGGAGAAGAATTCTGAAGTACCAATAACTGGGACTTGTCTGTCCAATTAATAATCAGAAAAAAAGTAAATAAAAGGGGAACTCATAGTGATCCTACTATTAAAGCATTAAATATTTTCCAGCATAAGAGTACTAAGTCAGACTTCACTAAAGCATTTGAAATTAGGACCTTTTTAAAAAAATACAGGAGTTGGAAGGAAAAAAGAGTTCAAAGCTGCTTTTTCTCCCCCTTGGAAACCTGCTGGTGTTAGGGTAAAATGAATAGAGAAAAGGAAAAGGTTTGCCTTCTAATAAAGCATCTGTTGCCCACTTTGAACATTTCTTACTTCTTTGTGAGTGTGCCTCTTCAGTTATGGCAACTACTGACAATGAAGAACAGAGGTATAGAAAAAGACAATACCTGTTATATAGCCAATATTTCTGATTTCATGTCACTTTGAACAGAATCTTCATTTGACCACATGCTGTGTGAAAAAGGAATTTCTTTGTTGGTTGATCCAAAGATGCTGTAAGATGCTCAGAAAAGTAAACTGCAGGAATCTGTTCAATAAGAAAGATGAAAACAAACCTTACAATTCGTTCAGTGCACTGCTATCACTTTTATCTTCACCCTATTTTGGCATGCTGCATAAAAACTGAATTCAAATGACTTGTGCTCCCCCCCGCTCCCCCA
>VZTI01001048.1:4377701-4419340 GCA_013397865.1 Struthidea cinerea | reverse complement strand
CCCCCCCCCCCCCTTCTTAATATTTTTAATTCTGTGCATGGACTACATCTTTCCTTCATCTTGGAAATAAAAGGTAATAAAATAAACAGCTTCACATGGATGCAAAATGTGAGAAAGAATAAGAGGCACACATGCATCCCTGGATTGCTTAAAAGCCTGTGGACGGTTGTTATTGCCACTGAATTTCAGCTGCTGTAACCACACTTTGTGAGGGTTACTCTCCACTAAAGATTTGCAGCCTTTTGCAGCAGGAGGTTCCAGATTTGGCTGAGCTGCTCACCGGAGTGATTCAGCAAAATTTTGTCCAGATCTCAGACACTTTATTCTTCTGTCTTCTGTGAATACTTACAATTCAAGGCCAAAATGGGAGGAGACTGCATTCTAAGGGCTACCTTCATCTCTTCCCAATCAGCTCTTGTCCTGCTTGCAGTGCATAAAGTCAGCTTGTGGCTGGCCATTGAAGCACTGAGCAAAAGCAAAGCAATGAAATATAATCTTAAAGTTTGATTTAATTCAACTGAGTTTAGTGAAGAAGAAGAAGAAAAAAAGCTGCTTTCATTTTAAATGGATACAGGAAAGAATTAAGTTTTTAACTGGCAAATATTTTGGTCTTTGAATTATTTAGGGTAGCCAAAATTGCAAAGATGGCTTCCTTTGCAGTGCTTCGTTCTGGTACTCTTAAGCTCTTCAGACATTCCCCTCAGATTCTTTCCTGTGTTATCCTCAAGTTGATTTTAGAATTTGAAGAGCACTTGTAGGTTGTGGCTGTGGTGGGGGGGGGTTTGTGCTTAAAAATATCTATATTTTTTCTTGTGAATCACTGCTCCTGAAGAGAAAGAGGGCACCTGTGGGTCTGGGTGTAACTCAGACAAGAGCTGTAAGGCACTCAACAAGGATGTTTTTAATTACTCGGATTTAGCTAATGACATTTATTTGCTGTATGCCTGAATTGTAAAGCTGCTCTGAGATGCTCACATAGTAAAAGTGAGAGTCTTTAACACATGGGCGTAATTATTACAGTTGAATTTTCCTTTGACTACTATCTAGTGCAATTAGTCAAGTTTATATTGGATATAGTATTACATTGGATTTTTAAAGATATGGACTAGTTTTAATTTCTCACTTGAAATGTCTCCAACTTAAGAAATGTAACATGTTTTTGGAAGGAGTTAAGGTAGGTTATGAGAAATTACATCTATCAGACACTTTATGGTGTTTGTGTGAAGTCTTGTGGAGATAAAGAGAAAATAAGACAGGCATGTATCTTGCAAATGTTACAAACAATTGATGTCAGACATAAACTGAGGTTGATTTCAACATCAGTGTGGCTTATACCACGGTACAAAAATTGGCAGAAAAAAATCAAACAAGCTGTCAATCAAATTTAGTGTCAGGGACATTACAGGATTTTGCAAGAAATAATCTCGTGACGTGATCCTATTATTTCAACCCAATAGGAAAGCTCACTGATGTTAACGGAACAGGGCTGAGTCCTTGCAGAAAAACCAGTTCCTACTGGGAAATTGTCTCTGTAACCCTTTCTTCAACAGGGGTTGCCATATAAACAGGCTGATGAGGACTTGGATACTTTCTAACAATAACCTACTTATTTTATAATGACAGTCTTGTAAATGTCTAATTCCTTTTTCATTCTTTTTCATATGAAGAAAAAGTTTGTAATTTTGCAGTGAGTTCCACAGGTTTAATAACTGGTCTGTTGAATGTTTGCTTTCAATGGTTTTATATTTATGCATTTCCTTTTTAATTCACTTTACCTTCCTATGTAATTTAAAAGACAGCAAGCAAGAAAATGAGTCTGTTATCCATATCCTTTATTACTGCCAAGTTCCTGGGATATTTTCTGTCCATTCTCTAACATTCTTAAATCTATTTGTTTGTTTGTCACTGAAAAGTTAAAATATTAATTATCCCAGCGCTGGTGTCATGAAGGAGCAATGCATCCACTTCATGTAGGTGTTTAAAAAAAGTCTGGAAGGGCATGGCCCTTTGAGAAAAGGAGACAGAAGCTTCAGAAACACAGGTTTGTGCATGGCATGCAAGACAGGTGAATGAACCCTACCCTTGGATAAACTTCTCTGGAAGAGGACCAGTGCTTCCTTAGTCTGGTACAGCTGAAACAATCAAGTTCTGCTGTGAAGCTGACCAGGCTTGCTCAGGGAAGGGGAAGGTGCCAGGATTTGTCAGACCATATTTCTAACCAGCTTGGAGCAGCAGACCCTTCCTTTCACTGCTGTCTTCCATTTCAAATGAAGCCAGAGGAGATACTCCCATTTAATCGTTAGCAACTTACCTCTAGGCTGGACACCCTCTGTCTCATTTGAATTCCTTGGTCCACAGCCACTGCCAGCTTTCCCAAGGGTTTTACTCTTTGAATTATGCATTCCTTCTGTCAAGTCATCAATAACATTACTCAGAGCAGATGTATTTCTGTAATTGATTAGTTATCTCTTCATGGCAAATAGTAGAGTTTGTGATCGAGTAACAGGTTCATAGATTGCCTTGATCAAAGCATCAGAATCTGATTATACTTCCTATAAAGAACAACCTTTGAAGTGGATCAGCACTCAAGTAATTCAATTACCTGCTTTCTGGAAAATTCATCTTGAAAGGAGGTCATTTGCTCAGGTACAAAGAGGTGGAAGATACTGTTTCCATTATGACCCATATGGTGACTTTATGTCAGCCTCAGAAAAAAGGAGTATGTGAGGATTATTTACTCTGTTGGAGAGGTAAAGATGTGACTTGTCTTTTTTTATTATTCTATATATTAAATAGATATGATTTTTTTAATGAATCCCATATTCTATTCATCTGCATCTGACCCTTACTACAGTTCTAGGAAAAATGAACAGTTACCAAGTTTAAACTCAAACATTTGTTTATCAGGCAATTTATTATCTTTTATTCTCCTCATAATTCTTGATGGAAGTCCCTTTTCAAACCAGGCCTCACTCTTCTTTTCTCTCATTTTACATGTGGCTGAAAGTTTCTAAGGGATATCCAGTAATCCAGGAATTATTTTTCCACACTTTTTCTTTGCCAGGAGTGTGTCAACATTTCTCATTTCATTATTAAAATAGATCAATCATTCTTAATAGGTAACAAATGTACTTTAATACAAAGAAATTAAAAGTACTGTTGAATTTTACTTTGAAGCTAAGAAGTCTAAAGTAATGGAAAAAACTAAAAGGCATTTTTAATTTGAGCACTTTTAAACGTATTAATTTCCTTCTTTAACATTAACTTCTTAGTGTCATAATGCTGTAGATACACATGAAGCACAGTTTTGCAATGCTTCAGACAAGGCTTATATGAGATCCTGTGAGTACTAAACTCTTTCTTCAGTGCTCAGTTAAGGAGAGATGATGGTGCAGAATTGCTCTGTAACATGATAGAATTGATCCTGACACCATCCAGAAGACTCCAAATGGATGGAAGACTTTTTTTCGTCGGACGTGGAGATAGTATCAAAATGTGCTCAACCACAATTTGTTCTTTTTAAAATCTACTCCAGAACAGCCCTGCTACAATCTTTGCTTTTTTCTCAATAGCTAGATCAGCTACTAGGAGGACCTTTTTTCTTTTTACTGTGGGTCTGATGGCAGTAGGAGCTGACAAACAATGCATGGCTAAAAACTAACCTGAAGCTGAATGAGTAAAAAGAAATCAGGTTTGGGAAATGTAAAACTTGGCCTTTTAAAATAACCGTAAAAGTAATCGTGTCATTTTGTGGCATGTGGAATATTTAAGTGGAGGTGAAAAAAATAGTTAATTCTGTATTCTTTACCACCTTCGCTCTTTGGACTTCCTTGGATGAATTCCATGGCCAGTACGATGCCTCAGTTCCCATCTCCATAACAAACAGTGGGCAAAGCTACAGGACAGGATCCAGCAGGAGCTTCCAGTTAGGAGCTGTTATCTTTCCTGTCTTTATTTAGCCATTGGGATCATGTCTCCCAAGGCAAGAAAATAAAAAAGATGTGAAGGTATCATAACATTTATAGAAGTTCTCTTACACATTCTTTGTTATCACTGGACATCAGGGACTATTTCCTGAAGTGGTGATATGCATGGTAGATCTTTGTAGTTAGCTTGAATTATGTGAGATTTCACTTTAATTCTCCTACCATCCATCCTCTGCTGGTGGGTGTCCAGTGGCCCTTGGTAAATCTGCCCAGAGTAGAGGACAAGGTGGTTCCAAGTCTCAGAGTTTGTAAGAACTGACAAATTGTGCCAAGTACATGTTCCTATCCAGAAGGAAGATAAAAATGATAAAAATGGAAATAGCTGAAGGAAAATTAAAAATAGCCAGCCTTTGAGAGTTTTCAAGGGAGCAGGCTCCTTAGGACCAAGTGGACTTTCTGAAAGAATTCTTTAAACCTCTCACTGTGAAGAAATGCCTTTTTTGTGAAAAGGAAGGCAGGGCCACAAAAGTATATCAAGGATTTGATATCTTTTCTTTCTTCTCTCTTCGGCTGGTGTCACTTGTGTCTCCTCCTTGCTCTTTAGGCTCCTCCATGTTTGCCCACCTCTCACCCCTTTGAGATACTTTCAGATATAAGAAATGTTTCTCTGTACTATTTTGATGGGAACTTTGGGCTCTTTACTCTGACTGAGGTTTTTTATGAACTAGTTTTGTCTCTCTTGGGTGACCTCTGAGACTAATCCAAGCTAATTAAGACTTCCACAGCCTTCCATACTTTGTCTTCCATGCATGCATACACACACTCACACTTTTTGTGTTACGAATATTTTTGAAATTGTGAAATCATGAAATTCATGTACAAGATAATATGCCTCTTCTGTACATCCCCTGGCTCTCTTCAGCACCCATCTTACCTGTTCTATATTTCTGGTGTCCTGTGGCCTTGTTTCTAAGTATTTCAAAACATGGTACATAAACGACTTTGTCTGAATGCTGTGAGGATTTATTTTCCTAGTGGAATATGGTTACAGCCCTCAGTTTCCACATAGTAAGGTTGATTTAGGTGTATTTTCAGGAAAAAAGAATATCAGTCCTTTCACCTCTCCAAGCAGTGATCTGCTCTTATGACTAAGGCATTAACTTGTTTGCTAGCTCCCTAGTCTGTATGTTAAAACCCATAATAGTCTCTAAGAAACAATTGATTCTGTTTCTGCATGCCCTTTGTTCTTGGCTGTACCTATATATGTAACAAAAATAGTTCAATGGTAATGTTTTGTACATCGTTCCTTTAAAGACGTGCAGTGTCTTTCCTTGTTCTGAATTATTTTGACCAAAGCTACACTTGGTATGAAACATCAGAAAGCAGACTTTTCTCCAGAAACACACAGTCCTAATGACCTGAAAGATACTTTGGTCCAAAAGAAGAGTTCATGCATCCTTTAAACAAAACAAACACAATTTTTTAATCTACTTTTCCCCTTCCTACTGGTAGGAGTGCTGAAAGCTGTCTTTGCTTGCAGCACAGGAAATAAATTTTGTGTTTAACTACTTTAAAATCTGGGAGCAAGCAATTCACACCATCATTAAAATCCCTGAAGTGATTCCTTGGGTTAGAGGCCTGAAGTTACATTTATTCCCAAGAGTGGGTATAAGTATCTACAGGAAATTTTTTTGGCCTATTCCTTTGTGGTGGTCCCTTTCCCTGTCTGAGCTGTGTTTCAGCTGTGTGAACCTGGGCAAGAGGATCTAATTTCCTTTGCCCGTGTCAGTCCAGTTTGTAAACTGAGTCACATGAGGCAGAGCTGCCTGTTCCAAGATGTTCCTAAAGCACTGCAGTAGGATCCTAGTTAAGCCTCCTAGATGCCAACAGCAATTATTAATTATAATAATGAATACAAGATATTAATTAGTAGTTTGCATTTTACCAACACAGTGGAATGGAAAGCTCTTTCCTAGTAAGTGGTTAGATACTGCGAAAGCTGCAGAATGAGAGTTCATTTTTTTGGCTGTATGTAGTACAGGCTGAATGCAGGTCAAGCTCTGTTAGGACCGTTAGGCCTGTTGAGTCAATAACTCATCATCCATTGCAAACATCCCCTATGAAGTAATAACATGTTACATCGGGACAGTTGACTTAAATTAATTATGACTATTCTACTCAGCTGAATGTCATGAAAGTGTTTTTCTCAAAATGCCTCCACTGTGGGAGTTCCTTATTCTTTGCTAAAGCAAAGATCCATTAACTGGATTATTTTATTTTTAAGTTCTATACGTGGTTTGAACCAAGGTAAATTATTTTGAAATGGAAAACTATAATCAAAAAGAAAAAAAATTAACTGCCTCTTAGTTTTGACTGCTGCTGAAGGAGTAAAGTCCACTTAGCATAATGAAGTTAGTAGTTGCATTACAGTATGTGAGTGACCGTGGAGTTATTCCACTGAAAGCCACAGAACACTGATAAAATGTGGATTTGAATGCTGGAGCAGTAGCCAAGCAATGAGGAAGTTAAGTGGATGAGACGGTTGGAATGGAAATGGAAATCATTAAAAGTAGGTGTCAGGGTTTTGACAAGTGACTATGACTTTAGGCAGTTTTGCAACTGATACTGAAAAAAAAAAGAGAAAAAAAGAAACATCCTATTAAAAAAAAAAGTTTTCAAACTTTGCAGACCAAGAATATAAGCTATTCAAACAAATCACTGAAAACACTACTGCATTTCCATATGTTGTACTTTTTTAATAGCTGCAGTTTATAGTGGCTTATCGATGGAGTGGCAATAGAACATCTGCACTGACCCGCTGGGGGTGCCTGGAGCCCAGCAGGAATAATGCTGCTCCCCACTGCCCCAGCAGGGCTCGAGCCTGGGGACTTGGGGGGCCTGTCTGATGGGTGAATGAGATGGATGCTTAATTCTTTCTTCTTCTATTCTCTCTTCTTGCTCTCTGTACATACCTCTCTCTGTATCTTACACAAACTGAGTCATTAGTGGACTGCCTGCTGTAGAGATCTCTGGGCTTTACACAATCTGGCAGTCTGTCACTGGAAAGGAGATCTAAATCAAATCACAGCAGAGAAGAAGAAAAACTTCTCTTGTGAGAGCTGTCACCTGGCTTTTAAAGATGGCTAGGATTTGAAGGGGAGAAAGGTATTCAGAAAGAATGTATTTCCATAATCCAGCAAACTTTTTCTAGTTTGAAATATTTTATTGTTGTACAGGGAGTTTTCATTTGTCTCCTTGGTCTTTGTGACCTCATATGTGCTCTTGGTCCCTCACATCCCAGTGTGCACTGTAACCTTAATCCATCCTGTCCATGGGAGACAGTAGCCCCTGACTCTAACTACTAAGAACAACTTCTGGAGTGAAATAATGCTACGTTGATATCAATTATAACTGTTATAAATATGCATCTGTTTCCAGCTGAATAGTGAGTCTTGAGTTTTCCTGAGTACATGGCTCTGGGGCTCTGATAGCACCAGAGCTGTGGTTATGTCTCTGCTCTGTACGCCATTTAAATATAATTAATAAAAAAGGACTTCTAATTCTCTTGAACTCGATACTGCAGCTGGGCTTTAGTCAATATTTGAATTATGTCTCTACTGTGGTGAAATGCATTTGATACTGTGTAAGAAATTTGGCTAATACCATGTCTACCCTTGTTCATTGTGAGTGTACAATTCTTCTTGTGACTTTGTTTCATCACATTGAAATGACTGTAGCTTCTTTTTTCCTTTGTCTCTCTCCATGTGGAGGGAAAAAAAGAGGACAAAGAAACCCCCAAGGCTCTGGTGCCAGGCTGTACTGCCAGAAGCCCCACTGGCACCAGACAGAGTGAGCACCTAACTCAATTTCCTGCACTTTTGGCAAATCAAATTTGATATTAACTGCAGTACATTTTTCTTGATAAGAAAATGCTTTTAGCAGCTTGGTTAGGACTTTGTCTTTCACAGTGCTGTGTTTACATCACTGTCAAGTGACATCTGAAATAATTCCACTCGTGAATATTTTCTGTGTAATAAGTGCTTGGCTTCTACAAATTTCACTTGCTTTCTAGAACTGCAAACTGAAGGACATTTCCAATCTGAGGTGCTTCATTGCAAAATTGAGGATGTATCTCTGGTCTTCTTTTGAAAAAGTCAGGCTTTTAAAGGTGGAGGAAATGAAAACTTCAGTATGATAGCAATTCCACTCAAGCCATGATTAACGTGCTGGGATGCATTCTCAGCTGTGCTGAGTTTCGCCGTCGTGAAGCTGAGCAGAGCCAGGGGTAGCAGTGGCACAGAGCCACCTTTCCAGTGCTTTGATCCTGGGCCAGGCAGGGCAGGCCTGGCTGTCTGCGTGCTTTAAAGCAACCCAGGAGGTGTTTTACACTGTGCAGTTATAGGGGGGTGTGGGGGCTGCAAACCCCCAGCCCCTCTTCAGTGCTATCCTGGGCACTGCTCTCCTCTCCTCCCCAGCCTTGCTTGTGACCCTAGCACTCGTCACCAGGAATCCTTTACAGTTGCTGCTTTTAGAAGTAAAAAAGCAGTCAAAGTCAGAGAAAAAATATTGCCTGTTACATTTACACATAGAAGGAAATATCTCCAATTAAGACCAATGCATTAGTCTTATTTTGGAACAAACCCTTTTTAAATTATTCATTTTGATTTCAATGTCTAAATCCATTCTATTAAGTGTTACTATTAATCCTGAATAAATATTTTATACTTAGAATTTATGTTTACCATTACATATATTTGAGGAAATAAAATTTGCATTTTTTAAAGCATTTGCATATAGGAAAAACAGTTTCCTGGATTAGGGTGAAACACTTCTATTTTGGTGTAAAAATGTTTCACTTTTTTCTTAAATCTATAAAATGTTACTTCCCTGCCAAGATTTTATTTTGTGCTAGTTTTGTAGTAATCTTATTTCTGAGAAAATAGTCTTTCTTCATTAGTCATGTTTGTAGATTACATACTCATGAACTGTTTTAAATTAATGTGTTTATCACAAAAATATCCTGTAGACTATTCTAGTGTTGTGATCCAATTTTCTGGATTTGAAATTTATAAATTCTTCCATTAAAATTTCTATTTTGAAAGGTAAGAGCTATTTAAAATGGAAGGCTTGCTACTTGCTGCTACTGGTGTGCTCTTTGAACTAGGTTGTTTAAATTTTTCCCTTTGGATGAGACCTTTATGGGAGAAGGGACAGATGATCCTGTGTATCTGCCCAGTGTGTGGTTTCTGAAACATCTGGTGCTGGCTCTGCTGGAGACAGAGGAGAGTGGGACAGGGGAGAGAGGGAGGAAGCATTCTTCTGGAAAAACTGCTTTTTCTATTGTTTATTTTAAAATCTTATCCTGAACATCTTCAGATTGCTCTAGTTCTGAAAGTTCTGTCTTTCTCTCTGGTTTACAAGTGAGTTTTTCTGTCCTCAAACATGTCAAGTGTAAAAACAATACAAGAAGTGGGAGCTCTGTGGTACACTGTTCCTGAAATAATATTGTTCAGTCATCAGGCTAGCAAAGTCTGCATCTTAGTAATAATCTGTGCTTAACTTTCACTTTTGTAAATTGTGACTGCATTACCTTTACCTGTGGCTTTAGTGTTCCATTACTTGTCAGAGCTCACTAAAGGATAAATATATCTCAGCTTTGAGAGTCAAAGAATTTTTTTAAAATATAGACATTTATATATATAAAAATATATATGTGTACATATATATAAATATATGTAACTATATATATAAATATATGTATTTCCTTAATTCTTTTCAACCTCTAAATCTGAAAGGAAGAAGTTAATGAAAAAAAAAATAAAACCCACCCAAAGTCTCAAAATATATGAAAAGTTGTGTGATGCAGAGGTGCTAGTACTGCTTCAAAGCAGGGACATCAAATGTGGTAGGAACCAAGATCCATTCAGGTACAGCTTTATTATTAACTGCTGGAAAAAATGTTTATAAATTAAATTCTTATCTGTTTTTTCCTAAATAGTCCAGTTTTAGGGGGGACAGTTTTACAACTGGAGGTTTGGAAAGGAAAAGCAGCACAGCTATAGGGATCTGTGGATAAAAGCTGGACTGGATAGGGGGCTGACTGAGACAGGGAACCTTATAGAAGACTGACACCCCGTGAGCAGCATTTTGGAGGGACAAGATGAACTTCAAAGGGAGAGCATAGGCTGGGGACAGGCAAGAGAGACTTTTTACTGGACTTTAGCTCCTGTAACCAATGACTCAGAAGCTCCGTGCTAACCAGTCCTGACCCAGCTTCATCTTGAGTCTTTTCCTGTCCTCTCCCTTAGAGAAGATAGCTTTTGTTCACTGTTAAGAAGAAAATGTCAGAGTGTGTTCACAAGGAAGCAACATCCACTGCATGACTGGAAGCCCTTTCAGGTTTTTCCTTCTCTATTTCCAACACTGTTTTAGGAATATTTTCTCCTTTGTGGCTCTTCACAATTCCCATTGATGGCAGTGGACCAAAACTGCTCCTCTGATTTTTTTTGTTTTTAATCAGCTTCCAGTGCGAAACCATAAAGGGTTTGATTCTGATCTCACAATTTGAGGATACTTGTACTTATATGAATCAAGACCTTAGAAAAATTACTTCTCATAGTAGTGGTAAGGCTGACCTAGAATATTTCCAAAGGAAAGTCTTTTCTGTGAAATATTAAGTTAACAAGGTGTGTTAAACTCATGTGTCACACTTTGAAAGCATGAGAGTTTAGAAGTGGGAAGCTCTCTAAATTCACAAGAAAGATGAAAAAGTTGAGAAACAGAGGAACAAGAGGGGAAGGACAATGTAAGGCAGCTTTTCTTGGCCCTCTGTGACCAAGGCAGGCTCAGAAAGTTACAGCCTGTCAGATTGAAAGGTTCAGCTGGCAGTTATTTTACTCAGGTGAGTAAGATTTCAAAAATGGGAAAGACAAGGGCTGCACATTAAAGGTTTCTGAAGCTTTCCAAGAGCTCCTCTTCTATCAGGTATATTCTTACACATAAACCAAAATGTCTTGTATTCTCTTAAAAGTTTTCTATTACACATCTTTTTAGAAATCTTTAACTGCAAATTGTAAAACTGTAAGTTTCTTTGAAGTGCAAAATTGATTCACAAACAAGTAGTTGTGTACTACTTGGAAATTTTCATGTGTCATAAAAACATAATTAATTTATCTTTGAGCAAATTCCAAAACCATGTGAATCTTGGACAGCAGCATGACTTTTGCTTTTGTACTACTCTTTTATTTGCTAGTTATTGTACATGTCATCATTTGGGTGAGTGCCTTAGGAAGTAGGAACAATAGGTATATTGCAGTGGGAGATAAATACAGACTTTTCAAGTCATACTTGCTCATGTGCAGGGTGGCACTGCTCTTTCCTGCTCCAGCATGGCCACAAGCTGGTCAGCAGTGTCCTTCCTCCCTAGCACAGGAGAATGCTCCTCCCATGACCAAACACCCTGTTGTCTGTCCATTATAGGAGTCAGGGCATCAGGGTCACACTGAGAGGATCAGCCAAATGGTATTGTCATCCCTAAGTACTGAAAATTAATGATACTTTAAATAAATAAAATTAGAACTTTATTTTCTGGTTTGTGGGCTTGTAGGGTATGTTTGAGTGACTTTCTCAGAAACCACAAAGGCTTGAAACTTTCCTTCTTTTGTGATTCTCATGTTAGTAACTGGTTCCAGATGTTTTAACTGTAAGAAAATAAGTAAGTACTGGGAGAGTTGTAACTATGTCATTCATGTAGCAACATTGGGAAGAGCAATCTGAAGAGGCTGATAGTCATTCCTTCTCCAGGAGGCAACGTTGAAGGCAATTAGGTGTAGCTGAGCAGAAAGTATTTGAGAAGTAAAATGTGGCCGTGGAGAATAATAAAAGACAGTTTGGGGTTTCTCTGGGACCACTAAGTACAGAAGGATCATCAGATTAAATGAGAGCAAAAGAAAAGTAAGTATCTCACTTATTTTTCTGCTTCAGCATCATGTGCAAAGGTGCTTACAGAATGCATCTTTGAGAGGCCAAAGTTTACTGTAAAAAGGAGAAAATTGTTTCTGGAATTATTTGCACATATATAAAACAGATTCAAACTTTGCATATTCTTTACATGAGTTCTGAGGTGTTTTCCCTGTACAAAACTACATGCAGTGGTCTACTACTGACTAATACAGGCTCTACTAATTCATGTGAACAGACATACTTGTAGCAAAGTGTTTAAAACATAGAGGTTAAAAAAGATATCATTAGAGTGATGGATTCTCCAGTAAATATTCCCTTTGAGAAGAAGTGTCCCAGCAGATATTTTCCTCTATAAATTGTACTAGTTTATGGTTTAGAAAGACTGTGGGGAAATTGCATGCTGGAGTTGGGTTTGCTTCCCTGACTGAGAAATCCTGTCTTAACAGCAAAATTCAAGAGAGTATGTGAAAAGTATGAAGAAATCAACATATCAGGTCATGTAGTTATGCATTTAATGCTTCCTTTTGGACTAGCTTATCAATATATCTGGGTTTTATCTGACTGCCACAAGGATGTTTGAGAATGTGCACGGACTAATGCACATTGAACTCTTGTTAAAGCATTTGGAAAAATAACAGGATATCAATTATTCCATGCAAATTGCTGAAGTAGACTGTACTTCAAATGCAAATCCCTTCCAATGCTCAGGGAGGTGCGGATGTAGCTGTACTTGAAGAGATTGATGAGAAACAACAGCACTGTAGTGAATTAAACCAGTGTTATCAGATTGGGTTGGGGCTTAGAGTTTTTTTTGTGAGGAGGGCAAGCCTACATGTCTTGTCAGGGAGTCTGGAAATCTCCCCAAGCAGCCTGGCCCAGACTCCCAAGTGTTGTAGCCTTCTTTGTGTGCAGAGGGGGCGAGGCAGCACCGCAGGGGCTGTGTGGGGCAAAACCCTGCCTGGAACAGCAGCACCAGGACCTGCACTCCTGCCCCCAGCCCCGGCCACTTCTGCCCTGCCTGACACACTGGCTGCCACCTTCACTGCCCCAGAGTCATACACCGGGAAAATCAGCTTCCACTTGAGACTGCACTTACACCACCGAACTCACACCCACAGGATCTGGGGCACATTATGCACAGGTCCTGAGATGAAAGGCCAGCCGTGAACCAGCCTTTCTCCTATGGAATCCTCTCAGTCAGTCTCTAATGAGAAACACTACGGAACATGTTTCCAGCTCTCCTCTGGGTTGGGCCAGCCTCTAAAACCTGGCTAATTGTCTACATGTGTGTTGTTCAGTTGAAACTCTGTCAGAAAGCACTCCATCTGGCTGGGTTTAAAAGCCAGCTCTCCTCCTGTCAGCCACATTACTCTAGTTTAGGCTGGAGGTTAAATATAATTGATATTTTAGGTGCATATTCTACTACAGTGCACAAATAAAAACTAAGCCATTTCATTCAGTACAAGACCCCACTGGGTTAATGAAATGTTCTTACAATAAAGAGCTTACCTGTGTTTTTGCTAGCTGAATAATCAATCTGATAGTATTGTTTTGAGAATATAGCCTGCAAATAAATGGGCAGAGTTGACAGTTAATACTTCTGTAGGTAAAATTATATCTGCCTATTTGTATACTTTCAAAGAAAAATTAAAATACTCATCATTGCTTTTGGAAGAGAAGAGGTATGTTTTGTTAACATCAATTTTTAAACTTTTCCCACATTTAGAAAAATATGCTTATTTATTTATTGTCACAAACCAAAATGATGACTTGTTCTGCCTAGAACAGCAGAACAAGTAGCTTGTTTTAGATTGTTAATATATTTCTAAAGATAAGCTTTAAATTAAAAATAAATTCTGAGAGCTTTTTGCTTTTGATCAATTATTTTGCATTGTCCAAAGTGAATAAATGTAATAGAAATTTATTTAACTAGAATTCAAGTTGGCTGCTAGCCAGTCTGTTTTTATTTGCTTGATAGCTTAAATGACAAAAGCTAAACAGCAAAAAAGCTTTTGTGCTTTTTTGTTGCCCATGATTTTCACATGCATTAAGATTCTTTTTTTGCATACTGGGACTAAAGTTTTGGAGAGGAATAAAACAGTCTATTCCTTGCTATTTGCTTTAAAGAAGGAAGCTCTGTGGAGGCTCTGGATATTTTTGGTAGGCACATGTGGAACAAACATGTGTAATCGTATGACTGATCCAGCAGAATGTTTAGCAGTATATCGTGGTATGCCATTTAGGGGAACAATCTAAAGTATGAAGCAAACTCAAGTGTGAAAGTGCTGCGGAGCAAAGGAAGGTTTTTGTATGAAAACGCCCTCTTAACGTGACCCATGAGCAGTTATGCAGACCACTGCATGTATCTCTATAAGGTGCAAACTTTAATCTTGTTCAAGCTGTTATATCCGTAAAAGCATAGAGACAAAAGTATATTGGTAATTTGCCAGGTGTCTCAGGAGGATGAAGAGGCTAATATAGTCCAAGCTGATGGAACATCAGGACTGGGTTGCATACAGCTGTACCATGTGGTGTATTGTCTGTCTAGTCGCCTTCAGTTGCTCTCGCTTTCTTTATAAGATGGAAATTCTTGAGGTAAATTAAATACCCAAAAGCTGTCTTGAATTTATACAACATTTATTTTACTTTTACCTTTTTAGCATCTTGAAAAACAGTCCCACAAGGTAAAACTACTTGTTGAAGATGCTGCAAGAAAGTGCCTTGTAGTTGTGTAACTAGTTCTGTTAGTTTATTTTTATTCAGACGGGGCATCAGTACCTCAGGTGGCTTCTTCATCTCTCAAAGCATCTCAACCCTCATTGCACCTTGAAGCACCCTTGCAGTGACACAGCATCATGGGCCACCAGGAAACAGAAGCCTTACAAAGTAGCAGCAACCATCTGTTGTGTTTCTGACACCAGTGAACTGCAACAAGAAAGGGTAAGAGGAAACTAAACTGAGGGATGGAAACCTTAAGCAGCAAGTTCCTGGGCTTGTTTCTGTGCTGCACAGCAGAGCTACTCTGTCCGCTGTGATCTATCAATGTAGATATAAAGGAGACATTAATGCTCTGGAGTACTGTTATAAGTTAACTCTTAATGTGTGGCATCACTCAAACTCTTACATCAACTTCGGCGGAGGGTGCTTAGTGAGATACAATTGCTGTACAGATGGGCGTGTAAAACCATGTTTGCCTTCTGCAGAGTGCTGCCTTAGCAGGTTTTTAAGGAAGGATGTGTTGCTGGAGTCCTGTGATGTGAGTTGCTGGTTACACACTTGTCTGTCGACTCCTTTCTCCTGAAGCATTCCATGATAGTGCAATACTGTGATGTCCTTTAAAACTGGAATGCACGTGTGATTAACACGACTAGGGAAAGCTCAGTACAGTTTTACAAAGGAGGCAAATGAAGCACAAGCCAAATTTTGCCTGAAGTACTTTATTGGGAGTTCTAGGAAGAGGAATGATAAGTCTTAACTGTGTCATTGCAACAAATTGCAAAAGTTGCTGCTGTACACCCCTTTTCCTTATACAATTTGACTGCAACGTGGAGGTTGCTATAAAGCCTTGCCTAATCTATGGAGATTTGTAAGAACAATTTGAAACTCCAACTAGTGAGCCAAGGAAATGAATAAACAATAGCTTCTTACAATGATTGAAGGAGACTTAAGTAAAAAATGATTACATTTTGAGGACTACCTATGTAGTTCTTAATATTATCTAATATGGAAGAGGGCAAATAAGCAGTTCTATATATTTATGGAATGTAACGTATACAGATTTGCTATTTATATAATTCATGTTTAAATTGCAAAAAAACTCCTCAACATATGGGAAAAAAATACTCAGAAAAATTTAACAAACTATTGCTTATTTTCTTAAGCCTTGAGAGCCTGACTCTGCAAAGCTAAAGCCTCCTCAAGGGTACCAAAGAAATCTCAGCTTTTGTGGCACTAAGAAAGTTCAATGTGCTCAGCAGCACTTCTCTGGGTTCAAATTTAGGCCACGAAAATCATCTGATAGATTCAAGATCCAACAAACTGAAAAGAAAGAGCAGATATTAGACAAAGTATGTGGACTCTTTGGGGAAATTCTGTTATAGTTTTCAATCTGATAATATATTCAGTTTGGTTATTGTTCTGTTCTGACCATATTATGATGAACTGTTTAAACAAACATAACTATTTTACCTGAATAATGACTAAAGAAGTATTCTGATTTGACAGGGGAAAAAAATGGCAAAACAGCCAAATGTTTGCATGTCACATCAGGTGAGTAAAATCTTCAGAAAAATGAATTCACACTGATATGATATATGGGATTTTAGTCATACCTGTACAGGACTGATATGAATTTTAAAGTTAGGTCTTACCTGAGATACTCAGTACATCTACAAGTGTCCTAATTGTTTGTTCCTTTCATTGGGTTTGTGTGTGGGCCCCAGGGGTGTGAAATAATTACACCATAAATATACGATCTCTTAAGCATTGCTTTAAGAACAGAAAGATGTGTCAGTTTTGGTGAAAAATGTTCCTTTTGAGGTAAAAGCAGATTTTTCTGTGGAAAAGGGTATCATCAGATAACAGCTTAACTAAATGAAATTCATCTCCCAAAGGAGTGCAGGAAATATTTGCAACTAAGTGTCCATTTACAAAACGGTCTGAACGCTTCCCTTTGAAAATTACTCCTAAAGTTCAAAGCAAGCATTCCTCCATTTTTGTGGCATTTACCACTGTCACTAGCAATGCTGTTAATGGGGATAAGTGGGAATTAGCATAAACACAAATTTGTTTGCATGATTCAGTGTAAAGCTGTCTTCTTTTTGCTGTAATGTGAGAGATGTACAACTGGAGCCAATAGAGACACCGCCATCACTACACCAACAAAGGTCTGCGATTTCCAAAGGGTATTGGTTTCTTTTTCATACTTCAAAGAAGCCAACCAGACTTCTCTGTCCAACTTCAGGCTCAAGATTTCTGAGCTTTTCTTTTAGGGCCAAGTTATGAACTGCTGAAACATAGGGGTGTATCACAGAACCCCCAGTGCAAGCTGAGCTCTGGCCTTAGTGCAATTTAAATTATTTATGCACAGCACTGTGTTCAGACCATGTGCACATTTGTCCTTGTCAGTCAACAAGTGTTCTATTAATCAAACCGGAACCCTGGCGCGTTCATTACAAAAGTAAGAACATTGAATTTGGGATGGTATTTTTAGTGCTTTTGACAGACAGGGATTATTAAGCTGTCACTCCCTCTTTTCTGCCAACTTCCCCTATCTTCCTCCCCTTCTTCAGTGCATTGTCATTTTATTAAGAGCACACTAATAGTTAAACGACAGGAACCCTAAACCCCTGACTAGTTCACTGACATGACAGGTTATTTTTTCCCTCTATTCCCTGTCCAAGAACCCCTGCTGATCTTCCCAGCATGCAGTGCTGTGTGACCCTTAACATCTGGCAGTGATTAATTGTCTTAGTGTCATAGCGATCGCCTTCCTCCCTCTGATCCTCACTTACTTTGTTCTCTCTTTTAAAGCCAGTGTGCTGGAACCTTTTCTTCCCACTTTTAAATCTGTCCAGTATCCAGGATACTGTGTGTCTACTGCGATACAACTTGAAAGAAACCGAAACAGTCAGTTATCTGGCCCTGAAAGTCTGGTCATGGATTCAGAGGGCTTTCTGTTCACTGAAGGGGTGTGCTTGAAAAACAGCACTAACTAGAATGACACAGATCTTGTTGAACTTGATCCGGATCTCGGGTCCCTTCTAAGCAAACAATGCAATTACGGGCAATGCCATTTTCAGCAGACACACAGGGTATTGTGCAGAAGGCTGTTGGCTGCAGCTTACACGTTACATAGATTAAGGAGCTGACACCTCCTGACAGTGGCTGCCCCTTTGTGCTCCGCTCACCCTGCTGTACCATGCTGCCGCAGAGGTCTGAGCCCCGTCTGGGCCGGAGCTCTTCCCGCTCAACTCCCACCGAGTTAGGCAGGTTCCTGCTGCTGCAGCAAGGGCTGGTGTGTTGGCTTCAGCAACAGGATTGCCTGGGCTGGGAGCTAACACAGAGGTGTTGTTTGCAAGGGGACTTTATTGGCCAAGGAATATCAGGGGGTTACCCAGGGGGATACTGCTTTAGATCCCCGTATAAAAAGAATACTGGTGAAAGAGGAGATGACTGTACAACTAAGATAAATGTCAGGTGTCCATGCTCTGCTCTCAGATCCCAAGAGGCTTCCCATGTGATTTTCAAGAATCATTTTCATCTCTGCCTCAATTTCTCATATTGGAAAATAAAGACAGTAGCTGCTTTGAAGTATGGGAGACTTGGAGTTTTTAGACACCTCTCTTTTTCCTGTATGAAGATGAGAAATTCATCAAGGCAATTATTTATATCTGTCTATTTAGGCCCAGCTGCCAGGCACGGGGGGAGCTGTGTAAGAGGGAGGAAGGAGGATATGTCACGCAGAAGTTGGTTTGTTTTTTTTAAGACTGCTTAGATTCAGGATGCCTGTGATGTAGTCATAGTTTGGCAACTTGCATGGGTAAAGTACCAACTGCTCTAAACTTCCACTTCCTTGCATGCAAATGGAGGATGAGCTAATAGTCGTCTTTGCAAAAAAACTAACCCTCTTAACCTTTGAAGATGAAAGGTAAAAATAAACAATTGTTTTAAATCCTGGTTGAATAGCAGAATACATGCACTGAACTTAAACTACCGTTACATTTACATTTTAAGGCAAAATATCTGAAAGGCAGTTTCTCCTTCACTTACCTATTGAATGTTGAGTTCAGAGTCTCTCTGTCTCCCATGACACACACACTCCTCACAAACAGATTTCTCCAGAGCAGTATTATGTTCTAGCTCTCCGTGTATTTCAAACAATTATAAGGCCATTTATTTTCTATTTCAAACCAAAATAGTGAAATAGAGTGCATGGCCTTTTCTAGTTGCTAAGCAACCCTTTGTAACATGCATCCTGCATTTTGCTGTGCCATTTGGCAATTCACACAAGATCTTGTTTGTTCATTTCCAGTCTAGTAAAATCGGTTGCTATATTTCAAGTGCCAGTATAGATCAAAGTATTTCCTAGAAGGATAAACATGTTAACTGGCAGAGAGCGAACGATTAACATCAAGCACAAGCCTTTTAGTATAAAGGACTTTGCATGTCATCCATTGGCAAAGCTACTCAGATGAATACCATCTATACCTAACAGATGTGCCACTAAGGAGTTATCCTCTTCTTTCCAAAGTGCTGCTCCCTGTGCTGGTGTGGCTGAATGAGGATGATAGCCACTGCTGAGCTTTGTAAGCAACTGAGCCAAATGCAGTTGTCAGCCATGGCATTGTATCTGGAGATCTCTGCTGATTTCGTTTGAGCTTCTTCAGCTTTGCATCCGTATAACTAATGGTAGAATTATATTAAACTGTTACTTTTTCTTCCTCTACCCTTTATGAACACTTATAAACAAACCAGAGTCTAATATCTGGCTATTTCATATTCCCTGTCTACAAAAAGCTCTAAGCGTATCCCTAATGAAAGTTGTCTTTAAGTAGAGAACACTCATGCCTCATAAGCAAAGAAGGACACGGCTGGGTTTTGCTACATCTCTGCATTTCCAAACTTCTGACTAAAAGCTATAGATGATCTGGATCAATGAAGAATGGAGGGGAGGGTTGAAATAGGGTTGGTTGAGGAAAGCTTTTAAAAATAGGTAAGTAAGACATTTAAAAAACTTCATATACCTCTCTGTTTTGTCATTGGTGTGATTTGTGTGACACTTGAGCATTTGCGTGATATCTGTAACCTGCAATCTCAGCTCACTGTCAGAACCTCAGTGGTACCATATACACTGGACCAAATGTCAGATACTAACTAACACAGTCATTAAAGATACTACTAAGTGAGGAATGGTGTAGGCAATTGTAAGCTTTGACATGGGTGGCAACACTTTTGACATAGTTATGATATTCTAAATCCTATGGCAGAGGTGAAGGGAATTTTACAAAAACCTGTATTCCTGTTGTAGAATGCTAAAGGATAGTTCCAAGAAGTGAACATTTCCCATTACAGCCCCTAAAAGGAGCAGATTATCTAAGTAATTCGTATAAAACCCTATTGGCTTAGTCAGTTGTGTGTCATTGGGAGTATAATTTATAGAGTTTCTCTGGACAAAGATTTACCTGCCAGCAGTACTGGTGGGATTGTAGTTGCTAGAAGTGATTTGTTTATTGGAAAAGTGAGCACAGTACTCTCTTGTTTGTGCAATCATATTGATGTCTGATAGTATGGCCAAGGTCAGCCAGGTGATAAATCTGTTTGTACCTTTTTTCCTTGATCATACACCCAATCTCAGTCATGGTTATGAAGAAGAGGATGCAAGAGAGAGGTAAGGCAGATTTTCCTTGTGTGATCAGACAGCAAAGGCAAAAGGCACATTCTTTACACTGCCAGAAGTGTGTACAGCTGGGGAGAATCAGCCCTCTCATTTCATGGCAGATAATCAGTTTTGTGTTTTCTGTGGCAACCATTAATATACTACAGCCTTGGCTCTAGGCCTATAGGTAAAGCTGTTTGCTGTGACTACTTTTCTGTTCGTCCCCTGAGAGCTGAGGATTCTCCAGAAAGTCCATGGTGAGCGGAGAGATGTCCTGTCCTGTCCTGTCTGTGAGACAGCAGTCAGAGCAGACTTGGGCTCATTATCTTGTAGCTGTATTGGGAGATACTGCTAACTGATCTGGAAATACATGAAAGAAGCTCTTTCTCACATACACACAGCAGGACTGCACATAAGCCAAAAGATGGTATTTCAAAATTGACAGGTACTATCTCTAAATCATATTCCCTGTTGTTCATTTTTGTTAATATTGGAATCATTATACTGATTTCTACTGAACTGACTAGATGCTTTTTCCAAGCCATGACGCTGAAATAGTATGAAATAAGAACAGCACCTCAATAATACTCTAAATGCTGGTTCTTAAATAAGTTTTAATTTCTAAATTGAATGTTGATTCGGGAGCTCATCATATGCTTCCCAGAGTGCACTATGGTTTTTTTAGAGTAAGGCTGTAATAATTGTGGTTGAAAATAAAATTAAATGCCATGGCAAAAAATATTCTTAAAGTGTTTGTAATGATGCAAAGAAATTTGTGTATTCTTGGCCCAGATCTATGCAACTATCTAACACTGATTATTAGCTTAAATACCCATAATGTAATGTCAGCTTTTCAATCCAGCATTTGTTTTTGAAAGCAGCCAGCTCTGCAGCTTAAACACTGCAGAGGTTGAAAATAACAGGGGGTAGGGGGGCAAAGTGCTTCTTTGGTATGTTGTGCTACTTCAGGCCTCAAATTTAGGTGCTCCGAACTGCACACACCCCTCTCTTCTCTGAGTAAGTAGCAAATTTATGCTCCTAATGTTTGCCCCTGTGACCCGTGCCTAGGCTGGATGCCTGAACCCGCCTTGCAGGGATGACGTGATGACAAGATGACATCTTTTTAGTGTCAAATGCTGCTTTCCGTGGCAGATGGCCACTAGTGAGAAAGAGCAGGCTGTACATGGGAGCACGACAGCACTCTCGGCACCACCTGTGCCGAGGGCCGGGACTGGCGGGGTAGCGCGGTCCCTGCAGGGCAGGTCCCCGGGTCCCCACGCACCCGAGCAGCCCCAGGAGGCTGCGAGCGGCACCGCCCGCCCGTTCTCTGCAGCATCACCCCGCAAAGGCTCCCAGAGGCTGCTGCTGCCCCGGTGACACCCGAGCACAGCAAATCAGGGCGATTTTCCTACAGAGAGGCACAGGCTAAAGCAGTTGGAGGTTGATGTGTCTGTGCCTCAGCGGGGCCCTGGGCCAGAGTGTCTGTCCGTCCCTTGTCCGGAGCGGTGCTGCCCTGCCCTGCCCTGCCCTGCCCTGCCCCGCCCCGCGTGGGTGTCCCTTTGGCAGCAGGAGGTGACAGGTTTGGAGCAGCTGCTGCTCTGGTCCGTGGGTGTGACTGCAAAGGCACTCGGGCAGAGCTCTCTCAGAGCGCAGGACTCGGGACAGCCGCGGCTGGAAGGCTGCAGGCAGGAACGCTAAGCTCTGCTTGTCATTTTAACTGAGTATTATGTAAATCAAATAGAGTGGCTGTTAAATTAAAGCGTGAGAAGGTAATGCCTTCAGGTAATGCCCGCTGCAGCCAAGCCACTGGATTTTAAGGAATTATAGAATTTGTTATTTCCTTGTTTCTTTCCATGGGAGATGGAAATAAAGGCTCAGGGGAAAAAAAAGCCCTAATTATTGACTTCCCTGAGGAGACACCCTGACAGCTCCCCACACAAAGAATTTAACAGTGCTGGGGCGGGGCAGTGCCAGTGGTCACAGAGAAGAACAGCTTATCACAGAGCCTTTCCCAAGGAAAACTAGACTCATTTTTACATCCTGAGGGAAATAAGTGACTTTTCAACAGGACTTGCAATAAAGAAGCATTTTCTCAGAATGGAAAATCTGAAAAATCTTCTGCTTTCTGAAATCTTCATAGGAAGTATCCTGGATGTTCATTTAAATACTAGTTCTGATATTTTGTGTTAAAATCTCATTAGGAAAGAAACAAGTAAATTTAAAATTATCTAATTTTATTGATTTTGTGTCTATATTAGCTTTGAATGCTACTTAAGAAAATTTCACTCCAAAAAACTAAACCACTTTGCTAATATTAATTTATTCATTATATTCTTTTAACTAGTGCAATTACTAAAGTTTCTGAGGCATAGAAAAAGGATGAAGGTTCTTGATTAGGACTATATCATAGTCTTT
Organism: Struthidea cinerea; assembly: GCA_013397865.1. Lineage (NCBI taxonomy): Eukaryota > Metazoa > Chordata > Aves > Passeriformes > Corcoracidae > Struthidea > Struthidea cinerea. The sequence goes on along the minus strand of VZTI01001048.1, from coordinate 4,396,660 downwards.
CTATTAAAATATTTAAAATTAAATGTCAGATCTAGATTTGTAAAATTTTTGAAAAAATCAAAATATCATCTTGCTTAAAAAAAAAAACCCAACCCATCCTGTTTTCTTTAAAACAAAAATTCTACCCAAGCATTCCAACTATTGTTCAAGTATTGAGAAAACCCTTCAGGCGTGGACCACTGCTGGTGCTGCAATGCAAGGTGACATTGATGTTCTGAGCAGCTGATTAGCGGTATTGCTGGGCACACTATGATTGCCCGAACTCAGGAGAATTTTCAAGATTTAATATTTTTCCTGGATGAAAAGCTAATTTAAATATTATTCAAATGTAAAATCTCCTAGAAATTTGGACTGAGTCTATTGAGACATTCCAGTTTCATTTGAAGACTTTCAATGTTATAAAGTCAGTTTAATCTCCCTTTCTGAAAATCTGAATGAAAAAGGGAAATTTCTCATTTGAAGATATTTTCTTCTCATTTCCTTACCTGTCTTCTGTTTTCCCTCCTTGTTTGACCAGATTTGATTTTTGGGCTTTTGAATTTTTAATGTATTGGTGTTTTCATCTGAAAATACATTGTGAAAATATTCCTGGGCATCTCTGTTTAAACTCTAATTGTATTTAAAATATAATTATCAGGAGTTTGGGTGTGCTCGGAATTACATATCAAACTCATGCAGAAATGCAAATTCAATTCATATAAACACCCTTTCATCTGTTCCATTTTATAATACATAGTTTACAAAATGTTTTTTATAAAAGTAGCATGCAGCAAAGATAAAATCACAGTGGAAGAAAAATAATTCAGACAAAGGAGGAGATAGTTATCTTCCCTACAGATTTTTGCTGTTGGCTGCTTTTTGTTGCCTGTTATGTGTTTGCATTAATGTCTGAAAAATAGTACTTGGCTGGGTCGTTCACAGGTTAGACAGTCACTGACTGAAATAATTCTAGGAGGCTTGGTGCTTATTGAAGACTTAATTTAGTCTTTTATTGTGTTGCCTTACAAATAGTCAGATTCTGATTTTATTTACACCAAAATAAATAGAGTATAACTACATTCAATTTAGAGGAGCTACTCCAATATACATTCTTAATTAAGAACACAGTCTAATCCTTCATCATGCTCATTTATGTATCTCTTGGTATACAGAGACAGGGCAGTAGTTGGTGGTAGTTATGTCCATGGTAACTGTGAGGAGAGTTTGCATTCAAGTTCTTTTAGTCATTTGTGTTTGATAAACCCTCCTGGCACTTACCCCGGTGTGGGGTTCTCTTGGGTGCTGGAAGCAGTGCAGCAGGTCTGCCTCAAGCACAGACACCCCCAGGAAATACCTATGACTGCACAGGGGTTCCACACCTGGAGCATGGGTTGATTAAATCTACATGGTGGGCTTGACCATGACCGTGTAGGGCAGCATATCCCTCAATTTTTTTTAAATATCTGGGCCATCTTTGATGCTTATTTTGTATTGTCTAGGAAGCTGTGCTGCACCAACGTGGTGGGGAGTATTTCAGCCTGTGCCCAGCATGTGAACTTCTACGGAGGCTGGCTTGGGAAGGATGTGCAATCATGGTAGCCTGACAGAGAAAAGCTCTGGTGTGGGCCCCCTGATATCCTTAGAAATCACAATGATTCATGTACAAACACACAGTTTATATTCCCTCCATAACCTTACCAGCAAGGGAAGGGAAGCTTCAATGCCTTGGCAAGAGTCCCCAGTGTAGTCAGAGCTTTGGCTGCACTTGTGTGTTTATGAATTCTAACAACTCCATCATGAATGTTGTCACCAGATACCTGGGCTCTAGCCACGATAACTTTTCCAAATGTTTGCTCTTAGGAACGTGCTCTCAGCTGTATTATAAACAGTAAAATATCATGTGAATTATTTTTTTATTTTATTTACTCCCTAGCTTTTCTAGTCAAGGATGAAATATGCATGGTGTTACTTCCAGACTTCTTGTGCTTTCTGTGTTCTTGTGCTATAGAGATATCTTTACCTGTTTTTCGTAAGGCCTTATATCCTGAGATACGGAGCAGAGAGACACAGTAGAGGGACCACCACCACTGGAGTTAGTACAGAATGTGCATGTGGCATTTCAAAAAACGATGTTTGGCCTCCCGGAGAGAGCCAGTATAATTTTTAATCTGGAAAGTATTTGAAGGGTATTTTCTGTGAAGGAAAGTTTTAGCTGTGTAATATAGTTATTATATTACTTATATTGTATAAGGCTGCAGAAACACTGTCTAAACAAAGTGGGGTTATGGTATTTGGGGGGGAAAGCAAGATGAGGAAAAGTAGTGATTGACTGTTTTGTTGCAAAGCAAACAAAGTGTCTCTTCATATTATTTTGGATCAATAGCAGTGTCCCAAAAGACAGAACTTTGAGGGAAGAATAACCAACTCAATAGAAAAAGGAAGAAACTACCTTCTTGTGTATCATTGGAACAAAGAGCCCATCAGTCTGATTGATAAGACATTCGAAACTCTCCTTTTGATCTCCAAATACTTTGGCTCTAAAAAAATCTGGAAAAGGAATTATGAGAGGGTCAAGGGAATAAACAGTATCTTCACCAGGCTGAAGGAAAGCAGCAGAGTAGTGAGAACAGAACTTTCCCAAGAGGCAACAGGGAAACTACTTTCTCTAGATCACATGGAAGTTTCCAGTATATGTTTGGCAATTAGGATTTTAGTGATTAGGCCAATTTTTGGCCTAAGGCATTCTGTTAGAAATGTATATAAGTAAACAAAACCAAATCAAATTTCAAGTAGATGTAAAAAAAAAAAAAAAAAAGTAGTTTTGAATAAGTACTGTGGAGCAGATGTATTGACTATTTTATTCCTTAGCTATAACTCTGCAAATCTCAGAGTCACATTTCCTTTAAACATGGCAAAATCTCTGATTATTCATCTCAGGGCAAACACCAAATTTCTGTATATCTCTGTGGACTTTCGTTCCGTAACAGCTCAGCTTCAGTGTGTTTATCTCAAGGAGATAATGTGTACATTGGAAGAGTCATCAAATGACCCCCCCAAAGTCACTCAGAGAACCACCCCACTGCAGAGCAGTTCATCAGCCCAGGGATGGACTGTCCCAGTAACCACTGCACCTGAAAACCTCCCTGTTCTGCAGACAGTCCTAAGCACTGTGTGTGTGGTTTTGTTTGGCCTGCCCACTTCCAGGTAAGCTCTGTTTTTTGCATGTTGCAGGGTGTTTCTCCCCTTACCGTAAGGAATCGCTTCTAGATTTGCTGAATGCAAGAAAAGGACCTCAATTCCATTCCTGTAAGATCAGCTTTTTGGCAGCCATATAGCTTCCAGGAGAAAAGAGGGAGGAAAAAAGAAGAGCCAGTTGGGAATGAGGAGATGTCAGGATGTTTTAAGTGCAGGAGCTGTTCTAACAGCAGGTCCTTGTTAGAAGTGTGTAATTTTTGGACATGTCCCTGGCCTAGATTTTGTGCAGCACAGTAGCATTTCCAGAAATGAGCTGTGGGAGGGGCTTAATCACTAAATCACATAACATAGGTCAAAATTTGTGGTTTAAAACCCCGAAGTCTCTGAGTCCATAAGGGACACTATTTCTGAGTGGCTAATTTTATTACCTTATTATAAGCTTTAAAGCAAAACACAACAACAAAAAAGAAAAAAACTACCACAAAAACCTAGCAGGTTTTTCTTCTTCAGTTTTGGAGGGAAAAAGGTTGCTTCCAGGGTGAGATTTAGCATTCCAAGTCTCTGGCCAGTGCAAATTTTTAAAGCTGTATCATAAACCTCTGAAAATTGGAGCTTATAATAGAAATGCAGACATACAGTTAATTATATCGTCATGAATGGCGCCACTATAATTAGCTAACTTCTATATGATGCCAAGTTTTAAACTATTTTACTGGATGTCAAAAGCTATTTATTTTAGTTTCTTTCATTTTTTCTTTTATTGTCTTATTGACCTGGCTCACCAGGTTAGGAAAATGGCTTGCAGATTTTCCTTCAGCCCTGAAGAACCCTTGCAGGTTAACCTTGATGGTTAGCAGATTCCTAGAACCTGGGATGTCAAAGGGAATGGATTCCCTGCAAAGGCAGGCAGCAGGTTATCAGCAGAAGCAGACTTCTGTGAATAACCTTGGGCTTGTGGTTCCCATTGAAGGGCTTATTTGGAGATGACTGACAATCTCAGCTGGACAGAAATCTGCTAATATTTGGGTATTACATATACTTTTAAGGTGACAATTAAAAAAAAAAAGATAAAATACAGAGAAGAAAAGGAACATAATCTGTTTTAGAAATACAATATTTCCTACAGGTTCAAAACCAGAGAAAGGTGCTAACAACAAGCACCTTGGAGATTATGGGATGAGAAAATCTCTTCCCTTAAGTTTCTGTTTTCAAGTAACTGTAACCCTTTTGCAGCTCATTGCTTTTTAGGTGCTTTATAGTCCACACAGGGATCAGTGCTTCACCCATCACTGAAATCCCGTTTCCTCTACAGGTGAATACAAAAAACTTTACAAAAATATGATCATTTACATTGCAAAGCAAAGATGAACATATTGTTCAGTTAAAGAACCAGGAGAATCTGTGATTTAACCACACATGCTCAAATACTATTTGAATTGATAATTATAGCTTAACAGATCTCATAATTGAAAACAATCATTATAATTTGAATGCCCAGACAAAGTCTTGCCTTTTTTTTATGATGGTAAGTTAAACTTTCAGGGTTTTTTTTTTTTTCAAAGAGAATTAAAAATTTTATTTTATCAAAGAATATCCATATGCATACAATAGCCTTCTAAAGTCACTCATTATCCTTAATAGTTAACACATCTGTGTTTACATGTGTGTATATATATGTATTAATTATGGCTAATATTGATATACTTGATACCAGTTTTCTCAATTATAGTTGATAAGGATCTGAAGGTAAAACTAATTCAAACACACTGCACCCCAAAGGCTGTTGCTCTTTAGGGATGATCTGTATCATGCTGCCCTCCTTTTGGTCTAAGAATGATGTGTAAGGTTATGTGTTAAGACAATCCTACTTCTGGGATTTTTTTTGGTGTGAGACTATGTGAACTAGTATTGTTCCAGGAGTGTTTGGGCAAGTGGATGTTAACAGGCTTTACAATCTGATAGTCCTGAATTGTTTTGTCCTGTTTTCTGCTGATCTGCATTTCTTCAGATCTGCCACCCAAGTTGATTTCTCCCAATGAAACTTCTGATGGTAATTTTCTAAGTATTGCTATTCAGTAGTCAACAGCACAGGAGGAGTTAGCATGGATTCTGTTGTACTTTTTTGGTCAGTTTTTTCTTCTCTTGGCCGTGTGCTTGTCACCTTTCCATGACAATTCTTCTTTTTGTGATAATTTTTGTCTGGATGCAATTTTCTGGCTACAGGGAGTTCCACACATGCTATTACCCTGTACAGAGCTGACAATGCAAACTAATGACATGAGCTCAGTTACTACATGCTCCCTTATTTCATGTTGGCTTATTAAAGGATCCTCGGGCAGATCCTGCCAGCTCCGATGCATATGAGCAATCCTGCTGATTGCAGCAGAACTGCCCAAGTGTGTAAGGAATGAGGCACTGGCCACTGAGAGAAGAACAGTAATTTCTCCTCAGACAGGGCATGTCAAACCAGTGGCCACCAGCCAGTGTGATGGAATTAATGAGGGGAAACAGTAGCCAGCAGTGACAAGTTGGGATAAACTCACAGAGTAGCACTGCCACATCCAATTACTGTGTTTCATTGTTGTTCCCTGGAAATGGGGAACCCTCTGACAACCTCCATGAAAGCTGAACTGGAAATTCTGGGAATAGAAAAAGCCAGTATGAGTAAAGTTTATGCTGATTCCCTTTAAAAAAGAGCAAATGCTAACACGGAAAAAGCCTTGCCTTTCCTTTCTGTCCTTGACTTTGCTACAAAGTCTGCACTTTGCTGCCTGGCAGGAAGTGTTAAAATAAATTGCTTTCAAAGGAAAAGAAAAATAAAAGTTAGGAAAACATTTTTTGTCTATGCCTAATTTTGTTCTGTTGGCAGTGATGCTCTTACATTTTGATGAAAAGCATATTTTGATCTAAAATTCTTGTATAAACCAAATTGGACTATCAAGATTCCTGGGATTGCTTTTAAAAGTAAAACCCAAGGCATCTTTTTCCATACCTAATAAGGGCATTTACTGGTAAAGGAACCAGAGAATTAGTCCAAAGAGTGTAAAACCCCTGTTGATGCTGATGATATTTTACTCTATAGAATACTTCATTCAACCATGGATTCCGATACACATGAACAAAATAACAGCCTGGAGGAATGATTCATGGGGAATTCTTTAATTCTGCCTGGCAGAGTGCTACTTTTAGCTGGGAAAAATCTCCTCGTAGGCCGGTAGGCAGCAGACTCTCCAGCACAAAGCCAAATGACATCACTGGCTTCTCTGTGTAACAAAAGGCCAATGGCATCCCCCCTTGCTGAGTGAAAATTAGCAGCAGGTCTTTGCACTGTGCACATACTTTGAGAGGAGGGAATTGTGTCATTGTTATTTGCTATTTCCGCAAGCTGACACTTATCTTGTAAGCACATCAACTGTTTGCTTTAGCTCCACAAGTCATTTCCTATACATTGTATCAGTTAGTCATGCTGCTCTGCATTGTGTGCAAAAGAGGTTAAATTCCACATGTAGAGAAATAAAAGATGAAGGAGAACTATCTAAATAATTGTTTTAGAATGGGAGCAACTATTCATTTCTTTAAAAAGTAACTGTGTCAGGAAACTGTTTCAGACTTTTGCGTCCACATTTGGAGCCAGATCAGTGCATCAAACCATTAAACTCCTTGAAGATAAAGTAGATCAGATCAACTCAAATTCCAACAGACTACTAAATTAGAATCATAACTTTCCTTGATTTTTACATCCCAAAAAAGCACACAGACCTATCTGGAGAAAGAACAGAGCTGACTATAGATGCAAACAGAGGAAGATATCAGGGTTTTTTTCATACATTTGACATATGTAAAGAAATACATTTTTGTAATTGTTGCATCTTCACAGCTATTGCCCACTTTTACCGGCAAATGTTTGTCTGCTGTATTGTTGCTGGGGAATTGTTGTATCATTACTAGGGAATTGGAAGTAGTATCATTGGGGCTTTGGTTTTGGTTCTGCCTTTTTACAGTAAAGTTTGCTTACTCTTTATTTTTATTTAATTACTGTCCGGTATAGTGCTGCACTGTACATATGAGAATATACCAAATAGAACTGTAACTCCTCAAGCACAAGGGGAAAGTAAGAGGGGGAAAAAGAAAGCAGAACTATAAGGGAATAAAACATTCTTTGGCAAATAATAATGAATATTTTATTTAGCTTGGTCTGAAACACAGCATTGTAAGATTCTGTTAGAGAGCTAGAATATAGGCTTATTTCAGTCTCTTGGCTCCATAGTAAGATCCTGAAAAATATATTTCCTTAATCCATGATTGAATACAAACTTATCAGTCAAGATTTTCACAGTCTGTAGATTTCTACAATAGAAAGAGTTCAAATACTCAAGTGATACAGAGTTCACATTTTTTTTCTTGTTCTCACTATCTTATTCTGTGTAAACATATTAACAACACTGCTCTTCATCTCTTCTTTATTTTTAAATATCCCAGAACAATATTATAAAATCTTTGCGGAGAGAAAAGTAAAAAATTATGGTTTCAATTCTTTAGATACTTAAGCAAGTGCTTAATTTAAAGCATGTGGGTAATCCAAATTTGCTTTAGTCATTGGCTTCTGGACCAGAGCCAACACATTTGGAATACATCCTGCATATTTATTCTACTGTATACATGATTCAATCACATGTGTGCAAAGTTGATTGTGATTAAATTTGTCAATTAAAGTAACTGAATTGAAATTTAACCTGAGAAAAATTTACAGTGAATGACACTCCTATAATAAAAGTAACATCAAAAGACAGAGAAATCTTTCATTTGTCAAAAAACCCTAGCATTTGAGGCCAAATATCTGTGTAAATTTGGTGGGTTTTTTTTTCCATTCTTGAAAACTAATATAAAAAATTGAAATTGGTTTGATTTTCAAAATAAGGAAAGATGATTGGAGTGTTGCCCTTCATAGTCCCCACACATTTCTTTTGATGCTTAAGTGTGCCAGAAATATCTGGAGAAGGTGCAGCCAATTTTCTCATCTGATTTCTCCGTAACTTTCTGTTTGGTTCTCTAAATATTATCCAGAAGAGTTTCTGTGGAAAAAACTTCCATTTCAAAATTTTGTCTGCAAACTGTTTCTTCTTTTGAGGTTTGATTTTGTTTGTGTGATGTCTTAAAATAAAATGTTGATGTTCCAGAGCCAGTCCTTTTCTCCTGTCTGCCCTGGTGGATGATTTCTGAAAAATGTGAGAGATGGTTGGGTACCTAAATGCTGCTACTGAGATAATTTACATTTACTCAGACGCTCTGTGTGTTTGTGTATGTGTATATATATATATATATATATATACACACACATATAGTTTTCATCTATATTACATATAGATGACAGGGAGAGAAGAAGAGAATTCTTATTCCCTTGGTAACAACTGGTTGGTAGTAAAGAGCAAGTAAGATGTTCCAAAGAGAAAGAAGTTTGTTTCTACATGATCTGTCTGGAGTCCTATATCATGTACTTATATTCTTCAAGAAGCTGTAATCTCCAACAGCTGCTGTTCTGCTCTGTCATCTTCTGTTCACAGAACAAATATAAGAACAAATGTACGAATATATTATTCTTTTGCAGACAAGCTGAGTGGGCCTGACTGATAAACTCCATCTTTTTCCATCAATAGGAAGGAATTACGTATTTTTATTGGTATTCATATTATTCATTTCAGAAATGTTGAGGGTGAAGGGCTTCCAGGATGGCTGGAATGACCCTACAAAATGTTTGATGTGCTACTCTAGGAAGCAGAAATTTCAACTGGTTTCTTCTGATGGAAGCTTAGACTCTTTGTTCCCTGCTTCTCTGATTCCTGGACTACTCTCTTCAAAAGAAATTTCAGCTTTTTGTGTTATTTTTGAAACAGGAAGAAACGTTTTTTTCTCCGTTTTTAACTTTGTCGCTGAAGGCAAAACTTGAAAGAACTTTTTAGCGTAAGCATAAAAACACGAGCATCTGTTTTCCTGGTGAAGGGTGAGAAGTCTCAAAGGAAGCTCCACTGCAGTGTGACTTGTTTCCATCCACACCTAAGCTACCAGCATGTGCTGCAGCCAGCACTGGCACTGGGGGGTTGATGTTGCTCAGACACGCTAATGAGTGGAAACCTCCCTTGTGGAAACTTCCTCGTGGGAGTGGTGTACAAAGCTAACGATTTATAAAGTGCTTTTAAAGGAGATGCTTAAATAAAAATCTTTGGTACTTGTGCAAGGTCACAGATTATTATCTTCCACTTTACAAGGGAAATTCAACCAAAAGCACGAGCACCAAAGAGAGTTTTCCTATGGTGCTCTGATCTTACTTTCATTTGCGTGGCATCTGGCATGCAGTCTGGAAACTAAGCTGAATTTTATGTCCTCACTATGGCTCCACTGGGGATTTAATTTCTGAAACCATGAGGCCTACTGGAAGCGGTTTAAAAAAAAAGGGTCAATATGCTGAACATTATTGAAAATAAGGATGGAATGCTTTATCTGTGACACTGCTGGAGGCCACAGGTCATTCTTGAGACTCCAGTCTCTCTCAAACCTCCACCAAATTCCTAAAAAGATATATTATTATTCTAGAATGACAGCAAGTGACATGAATATCAGCATTGCTCTCAGGACCTCTCTTAGGGGTAGAGGCATATGTGTGAGAGTTTCAAAAGGAGCAAACAGATAACAAATGGAAGTATTAGCATGTCCAGAATTGTGCTTCTCTACAGTAACGTCATTATTTGGGATGACTTTGATACGGTGTCCTACATTTTGACCAGCTTGCTTTCCTCCTCCTGTTCACCTTCAGAAGATCTCTAATGGACATAGTAAAAATTACCCTGAGCTGTTAGTTCTGCTTTCATCTTCAGAGCAATCTGGTTTCTTGAATCCATGTGTGTTGGGTTTTTTTACCCGACAGTCAATAGAGACTGTGAAATTACTGATGGTAGAATCAGGGCTCCTAACAACTTACTGCTATTCTTTTTAATCATCCAGCTCTCCTTTTCTGTTTCCATATGAGCATTTATGCAAGCATTTTAGGGGTCTTGGATGATCTCTTCTTTATTTACCTGTTAATTATTAAGTAAGAAAGTTCAGTCAGATCCTGCTCAGTAAGTCAAAATCTGAAATCTCAGCACTAACTGCAACTATTTTTTTGATGATTTTGAGTACTTTACCTTGTCAGCTCAGATTTGAGTGCTTCATTCTGAAGTCTGCAAGTCAACACTCCAGTGTTTTACAGGAGGTACTGCTGGTTTTCACAATGTAGTGATAGATAACCATTGCATACACAGATCAGCTGGACAATAATATCCTCGCTTGTAGATCTGCGCAGCCAGTGCAGAAGCATAGAGTGGAAGGATATAAGACATGAAGTCTTTTGTTGACTCAGAAGTTACCTTTTGTTCTTGTTGTTAGACCCAAAGGTAATGATGACTTTCAATTAGCATGAACTGCTGGAATGTTAATGACTGGAAAACAGAGGGAGTTGGGGCAGTGGAATTATCAAGTGGGATACTATAAACCTTGAATGAAGATTTGGGTTTGTGAAAATCCACCTAACCAAGCTCTTTTTTTGCCTCTGTAACATTCCACTTATGTATTATGCCGGCCTTTGTTTCCTTAGGCTAGCTTGCTATCTGGAAGTAAACACTGAATTACCCCCAATGTAAAGTTTATACTCATCCACTTGCAAACTGCAGTGCTCCTGACATCAGAGGTGCCATAAAGTATACCCACTTGAAAGGATAGCACATGGCTAATTTGTTGACATGCATTCCTGGTCTAGCTGCTGAAGAATGATGATTCTCCAGGCATACACTTTTTTGAGTGAGTCTCGGATGGCTTTTGAATTGATTTGAAACATGCCTTTGGCTAAGGAATCATTGGTTCCCCTGAAGTAAGCAAGGTGACTGCGCTGGTCCCCAACTATTGCTGCGTCACATGAGGAAATTTTCCTCCTGAAGGGAGTCACCAGTGGTGCAGGCAGAGGAACCTGCTAAATTCGTGCTGACAAATGGGAATTTACAGAAACCTGGATGCCAGCAGGCTGCAGGTGAATGCATAAAAAGGATTGGATAGGCAAAGCAGGTGGTTTATGAGAAGGGTTTCATACACAGAAATGGGAGATGCAACCTTTGTTCTTTTAGGAGACATTGTTTTACTAGAGATAAGATACTGCATTTCAAAGAATCCAAGTGCTTGCAAACCAATGACGAAACAGAAACCTGACTTGGCTACTTGAGTGCTGAGAGCCTGACTGCGGTGGGAATGAATGTTTTATTAGCCTGGGCTTGGTACAACTGTGTTAGTTGTGTGACTGTAAAATTTTAATGAATTTTCATGCAAATTCCCTTAAAACACTGTCCTTAAAAGCTTTAAAAAATTACCTTCATGCACGACTTCAGTTATATTTTGTAGGAGAAAATATATTACAGCATCTTTTGGTAATAGATTTTGAGAAGATATTTCTCCTCTAGCAGTTTCCCTGGGCACAAGAGTCCCTCCAGGCCTTGGTGGAGATATTGACGAAGATACACTAAAATCCTGTTATCTACCCACGCATCTGTCCACAGTAGCTACCTGTCTCACAAGCTTTTACATTTAGGCATTATACCATAACATTGTGATTTCTTTCAGGCAAAGTATTTAGAGTTTAATAGGTCAGAACAAGTGCAGTGCTCATCTCTGGAAGTGATGGTAGGTGGTGTCTTCTCTTGCTTTTCACAGAGGAGCAAAGAGGAAGTCTGAGCCAGCCCATGCATTTAACAGAAAAATGCAGACATATCCTATGGAACTGAACAAACTTAGATTAAAGGCATTGTGTATGAAGATGTAAGGGGAATCCAAATATTTTGAATTATTTGTGTACTTAGGAAAGTACAATTTATTTGCTTCTTTTTAACTTAACCAAAAACTCAACCATATAGAAGTTTTGAAGGCTGTGTATCTTCTAGTGGTAGTTGGTACTGGGGTGAGGGCATGAGGAAGGAAAGAGAATCAAGGAAACACCTGACAAAATTTAATCAGTGAAGTATAGATATAACAGTTTGCCATTGACCTTGCTGACTGACAACATTCTTGCATCCTTTCTTTACAAAATACTATTTACTGGAGAGGAGCTTCCTAGAGCAGCGCCCCAGCCTGCAGAAAGGACCACGATACAGCACAGAATTAGCGATATCAGGATGTTGTCACAACATTTCTAAGGGTACCCTGGACCTAGCACCTCAAAATAATTTCAGTGTGTGAACTGAAGGTTTGAATAAGGGGAAGTTATGGGATGGAGGAGAAAACAATTATTTGAGGTTACCCAATATGTTAATTAATAGAGGAGAAAATGCAGTGAGGTTTGGATGATAATTAAAAATAATTTTCAGGTTTACTGGTTTAATTCAGCAATGCAGAAAGGGAAAGGCTTAAGTCCATCAAGCCACAGTGAGTTTTAGCTTGCCGACGTGCCGCAGCTTCTCCACTAAAATCAGAGTAGAGGATGGACGAGGCCGCATTTTGGAGTTAGATGCTAACAGCTGGCCAGATCTGTGATCTTTTACCTCTTGATCTTTTCTTAATCCTCCAAGTGCACGCTTAGAAGCAACAGCTTTCTATGCCAAAGTGTAACTTCTGATACTTTCCAAGCCCTGTTTTCCAGCTCTAATAGTTCTGGTACAGTTAAGCTATATGTTTGACAACATATGACTTTATCATCTGGGAAGGAGCATTACATTTGGAATCCAGGGGGAACAAAGTAGAATTCAATACTTTCTAGGGGATAGCTAGTTAGGGCAAACATACCAAGTTACTATAAATTAGAGACTTTTGTAATAAATTCCTTCAATGGTCTTGAAAATAATTCTATAATCTGAACACACTTAAAAGCAACAATTATGTGGCCACATCACCTCATCAGAGATGCAGTCTATGCTTACAAATATCTTTAATTGTTACGGGTAATTTCTGTTTTCTGGAGCATTTTATTTGTGCTGTTTACTTTTTAGGGTCTGTCATCGATTAAACAAATCCTAGGGGATTTTCTGAAAACTTGCTAGAGTACAACCTCTCCATGCACCCTTGTTCTGTTTGTCTAAAACTGCACCAAAGTTGGAACTAAAGTATGTGTGTGGGAAGGACATATGGCTAGGTAGAAGACAGCATATGTCTTCAGTATGCACTTACCATGCAGTTAGTTTAGACAGCATCTGTTGTTTGTTTAAACGACTTTTTTTTTTTTTTTTCTTTTGTAGGGGGAGGCTACAGTCTGTTTAAAGGGGACCTGCAGAAGGAAGGAGGGGAAGGGTTTATGTCTGTTTTCTTCATTTTTTTCCCCCCTTCTGTTTAAGGAAGAATTGCTTTGGCTTGTCTTTTCTCTTAGAAATATCAGGACTTTGAAGCATTATCTTTCATGGTTTTGTTGCAGGCATTTTTGGATCGCTGAGGCTCTGGGAGTTTTTGTCAGCTTTAAATGAAAGGGAGAGTAGGTGTGGATTGCTAACAAAGAGCAATTCTCCAAGCCCTCCTACTGAAATGCATTTCTATTTCTGTTACCACAAGAGCACTCCTGTATAGCTCGGACCCTGCGAGGCTGTTTGGTGCATAGAGCGTATTTAACATCTGCATTTGGCATACGTTGTGGGGATCAGTCACTGCAGTTCAGGCTGCTGGTATTTACTTGGTGGGAGCAGATGTTCCTCCCCTTGTCCCTGCGAGCCCCTGTTCTGCAGGCAGCTGCTCCTGTACCCAGACACTGAAAAAGCAGGAGAGGTGCAAAGAGAGAGGTCCATTCTGTCTGTTTTATTCCAAGTGCTGGACTGGCATAGCTGTCCTGAGCTCCCTGGAGCTGCGCCCTTCGCTGAGTGGGCACCTACCTGAATCCACGAGCCTTAGGTGTCTCAAATTTGCCACCAAGACTTCCCACTCCAAAACCCTGGCATACTCAGCAAGTTTTGAGCAGTTCTATGACCTCCCTCCTCTGCATCATGTTTTAATAGTCATGAGCCTGTAACCAAAATCAGCTATTAAAGAATTTACACAATACCTCACACATGAAGTAGGCCAGAACTTGGCAACTGCAGTGGTGTTTTGCTAAGCAAGTACAAATATAGAGGCAGACTCAATTTTGGCAGGAAAGAATTCCCAACTCAGTTAATAGGGTTTTTACATGTAAGATCTCTCAGATGTCTCAAATCAACTGGTTTGCCACTTGTCTTTTATTTTCTAAGAAAAAGCATAGTAGGCAGACTTGGATTTCTATGGTGCTTATTGTTTAAAGAATTCCCATACTAGAAGGAAAAAGAGGAGACAGAAGGAGAGGGCAGTGTCTTTTGTCACATTAACATTGTAATTGTTTTGAATTTTTTTATGGCCTGTTGGTATCATGAAAAACAATGTGTTCAGTTAGAAACTTCAGTTGTAAGTTGGCCCTCAAGTCTCACAGCTGGATAAAACCCCACAAATGGAAGTGCAGCCAACTTTGTGAAGTCTGGCCCACAAGGACACCTCCAGGTTCCCTTGAGTGGGAGCACACCAGTCAATTAGCTAAAGGAAGACTTGTTTTCAAAATGTTTCACTGTTGTCCCCATTTGCTGTTTATCCATTACTATTTTTATGCTAAAGTCCCAACCAACAAGCAGAGTAAATACGTTTCATGACTAAATATGAGTGCAATAAACCATGTCTTATTTTTAATAGGAACAAGTACTCTTGATTTTTAGCAATTAAGGAGGAGGAGGAGGAGTGTGTAAACTTCATGGAGGCAGATAGGTTTCTCTAGGAAACAGGAAGCAGAGAACAGAAACAATTTGATTAGAAAGAGAAGTCTGTTGCTCTTTCAAAGCACTTTCTAACAGTTGTGTGAGAACTATCACACAGCTGCATTAAAAGATGTCCTCTTTCTTTACAAGTTGCCTTTGCTGCAGAAGTCACAGGAGGGAGCTCTAAGGTGAGTGCAAAATCACCTGGAAAATGGTGCTTGAAGAGTAATCACGGATAGTTCCTCTCAAAATGTCTGCTGGGATTCTGCAAATATCTATTAGACATCCAGTATGGTTCAATAATATTATCAATGAGTATAGATGAGAAAACAAGTATGTGTTTTGCCTATACAGCGCTGAGTGGCTGCAAGGGGGTGGGAATGCAATGTTAGAAAGAAAAATGAGTTTGCAGGCTGAAAAAAGTCCACATTTTCCTCTCTTAGAAAAAGTGTCCTTCTATCAAACTCACACAAAGTACTGTGCAAGTAATGGGTGGGAACAATCAGCTGGATAATACTTATTGTAGCTGTATGAGAGGGCTGTCCTAGTTC
The DNA here is from genome assembly GCA_013397865.1 of Struthidea cinerea. Classification (NCBI taxonomy): domain Eukaryota; kingdom Metazoa; phylum Chordata; class Aves; order Passeriformes; family Corcoracidae; genus Struthidea; species Struthidea cinerea. The sequence goes on along the minus strand of VZTI01001048.1, from coordinate 4,381,185 downwards.
ACAAACTGAAAAAGAGGAATATGTTTATCTCACATAAGTTCATACTGCATAAGAAATTGCTTGTTCTTTCTGCCCTTGTCATCATGCCTTTGTCCTTGGTTGGAGAGTTGTACAGGTGTGAACAAATTGGAAAGAATCCAGCGGAAAGGAAGGTGAATAAGTAGAGGTGTTGCAAACATGACTTAGGAATGATTGAATGAAATAGGACTGTCTGTTTAAAGAAGACTGATGCAAGATGTAGTATGCAAGTGTGTAAAAGCTGTGAAAATAATGCAATAATCTATCCTCCACATCTGTGAGGCACAGGAAAGGAAATAATGAGCTTAGCTTGTGTCAAATAACTTCTGGCTTAATGTTTTGTTTTTTTTTTTTAAATATCTCAAATAGTTAAGATTTAAAAAATGCTAATGCACAGGGAGGTGCTGAAGCTTCATTTTGGACATCTTTAGATAAACATCTGCCAGAAATAACAAGAGTGTAATTGAGGGTGCTCTGGGAGTAAGGTTTAGTGCTCTGCACTAAATACCTTTTTGAAGTTTTTTCTGGCCTTATTTACCATGATTGTCTACTTCTGAGCACTTCAGGCTCAGTACGAAGCTTGCTTATTCCTGTGTCTCTTCTGTGTATCCTTCTGCATGTCAGTGAAAGGCCAGGGTACCAGGTGGGACCCTGGATACCTCAGTTCTGCTGTACCAATAATAGGCACAGGGAATTTGTTTCGATAAACCCGTTGTACCTCTTAGACCTACAAAATCTGAATTCAGTTTTCAGCAATTTTTCTCCCAGTGAAGACATCTAAATTCCATTACTGGACCCACTGTGCAGTAACTACCCTGCCAAACCTGCCTGAGTGCTGATTTGTGTATTTAACCGCAAGAGAGGGATAACCTTTGAAGATGTGTGTGTTTGAACACTGGTTTGGCTGCATTAAAGGAAAAATGAAGACATGGAAATATATTAAGCAATGCTAAATGGTTACTAGAGGTTTGGTTGAGGTGCTGTAGGGAACAAAAGCAAAATTTATTTTTGGGTAACATTTAACTATTGTATCTGAGTATTCTTAACTACTGATCCATATAATAGGCCTTATATTTTAAATTTTTTTTTCCTTTGGCAGGAAGAATGCAGAAACAATTTTAATTTAAGTAATTTTATTTATATGCACTCTAAACATATTTGTATACACAGGGAGCTCCAATTGCAGTGTAATTAGAGTAACATGAGAGCCTTAAGATCAGGAGTTCAAATTTATATTTGTAAATATTTCACTAACTTCTAAAACACTCTTCAAAGATGTTTATTATCTCCATTTTCTGATTGATGAGGTTGTCATACTTCCAAATACAGAGAGAGAATTTCCTCCAGATAAAAGACCTTTATTATTTGAATGTTTGGATGATCATAACTGTTATAATTGAAACAAGAAACTAAAATATGTGGATTGGAGAAGAAAAAAGGTGAGGAGCCTGCACACATCTTTCCATTGCATCTAGATATAATCTAGATTATTACTATTTTTGCTGAACACTAATAGCTGCTCATATAACAAGAAAAATGAGACATATGAGCAGTATGGCAGAACTGTGTTTTTTGTTTTACACGGAAGATTTGGGGACTTGGGAGATGGTGCAGACTTTCACAACTTTAAAAAAACCTTTATTTGTTTTATAAAGTGTGTTACATCATCAGTCCATCCATGTGGTCCAAAGAAAATTTTGTTCTATGTGATCAAGTTACTTATTGGCATGTAATGCTAGAAGTGATGTTCATGCAGCAGAGTCCTCTATTGATTCACATATTGCCAATAGGTTATGGCACAGTTTAGTCTGGATATTGTCTGTTCTGTTCCTTTCAGGAAAAAGTCTTTTGGACTAGTTGCTATTTCTGGAAATACCCTTTGAGAGAATCCTGGCAAATACCTATTGATCCAAGACAAATGTGGAAACACAAGGGATTTTTGGCAAAAACAGGTTAGAAGTAATATTTCTTGAATGATATGATTTCAGAATCATATTTTAGTTTTTATAGTCGTTACCTAAGTAAGGCACTATCAGCAGGGATTTCTGTAATGATGTCTATGAGGAAGGATTCCTATTTCTTCTTTTCATTCTTCAGCAGATTGTGGAGAATATTTTGTGATTAACTGAGTACTGAGAATGGTTCAGCTTGATACCAAATCAGCCCTTTATTACCCACTCTGGGATAACAGGTTAGGATTAGGGTTTGGGAACTGAAGGCCTTCAGAATTCCACTAAATTATGCTCAGCTGGAGAGCTCCACCATCAGTGTGATTGTTCTGCTCAGCTGGGAGTAGGGGTTGGGGTGGGGCTGGGGGCTGCCTGCATTTCCCGTGCAGCCATGCCCTGCCTGGAAACCTGGAATGAGGGCAGGTTTAAAGATGGAGCTGTAGCTCAATGCATGTTTGGGGTCAGAGGGGACAGAGTAAACAACTTAAAGGGGAAGTTCCCATTTATAATGAATAAATACCTTATTCCAGTGTATTTTTAAGGCACTCTATTTGCAATTACTGTAGAAAGTCAATGTTGTCTTGCTGTTGAGGTGCCTTGTAGCAGAAAATTCACGACATTGTTCTTCAGTGAATGATGGGCTACACCTGGTATAATTTGAAATGAGCCCCAGTTCATCAAATTTAGTTTTAATAGTAAGCAAACTAGTAAGTGTAGTAAACTTAGCCTTGCTTTGGCTAGTTTGCAATTTGTTTCTTCTGATGTTTTAAGTAAAGAAATTTATTTTCATAAGCTGCTGGAGAACAGATAAACTGAAATTATTTTATCATTAGGAGGTAGTCAATCCATCTGCTAATTTATTCCCCAATACAGCCATATGGTCAATTCGTTAACCCTTTCAGCAGGAAAAGAAAGAGGACAAAATAGTCTCTTGCTCCATGGAGACTTCCTAAAGCTAATATATTCCATTAGCTGAAAAGAAAAAGAAGGCAAAAGGTATGTGTTTCATAACACTGTTGGTATCGCATATGTGAGGGATGAATTCTTCACACAGCTGAGGAGCTGAAAGAAACATCCTTGAGATAAATATGTTAGTGGTAGCTCTGTTGGGATGACTAAAATGGGGCGGGAGAGAGATTATTTTACCAACAGCTAGGATTAGGTTTGTGGTTTCTAGAAAAGATGAATTTCTTCTGAGGCTGCCTCCCTGCTGTGGGAGAAATGAGGTTGAATCTGGGTGTGAAAGCAGTCGCAGCGGCTGCAGAGGCTGAGGGCTCTTCCCGAGACGTGCACGTGTGGGAGGCTGGGCACCAGTCCAGCCCTGAGGAGGTGGGGGATCACCACTTCCATTTCTCCCTCCACATACTTGGATTGCTTGGGATCTCTGAGGAGAGAGAACGGCTTTGCTTCAATGAGGTCCCAAGAGAGACAGGATGAAGCTGAATCTTTAGAACTGGGTCTTCACTTGCTCTTTGGAGCTGCCTTTTTTTTTTTTTTTTTTTTTTTTTTTTTTTTTT
>VZTI01001048.1:4340069-4377656 GCA_013397865.1 Struthidea cinerea | reverse complement strand
TTTTTTTTTTTTTTTGTAGGCATATTTCCAAAATCTGCGAGGAAGGAGAGCTTTTTATTCCTCACCTTTGAAGGTTGTTTCTGCCCTTTCTATCTATGGAAGTAGTTCTAGAAATTACTCAGATAGTCATTGGGTCCCTGATGTGATTATTTTTCCTATTCTGAGCCATAAATACCTATTTATTCTGAGACAGTAGTCCTTAACCATAAATGCTTTTCTAGCAGCACTACATAAAGTTGAATAAATGTTAGCAAACCATGTTTCAAGGACATGGTCAGAGCCACAGCTTCAACAGGAACTGGGGATGCATTGCTGTAGGTTCTGTGATGTGGGTTCAGCAGCAAGAAACAAGTGACTGTGAAACAGCACAGGCCACAGTTCTTGCAGTGTATAATCTAATGTGAAAATCCAAGCAACTGGGACTCACCCAGCTCACAGAAAGGTTTAATGGGACTTCAGGGAGCAGTGGACTTGAAACAGTGCTGGTTTTACTGAAATCTGAGTCTGTGCTGGGGGTGGGGTAGTAGCTGCTACACTATCACCACTAAATTGCTGTTTACTGCTTTGTGGAATTCTCTGCAATTCCTGCTTCTCCCCATGTTTTATTAATCAAAGTGAGGAACTGGGCTGTAAGTCACAGTGTTCCTTCTGTACCACTTTTTTGGGTAAGGAGGAGGGATTCACTGTGTTTTCCAAAAGGGTGACCGAGTTTCTGTCCCTTTCTTGTTCCCTCCCCCAGCTTCCATTCATTTTATTGTGGGAAAAACCACCTGTGGGTAGATGGACTAGAAAGGGATTTAGTGTTTCGAACGTCTTTGACTCAGAGATGTGAACACTATCTATTGCTCTTCCTGTCTGTCTGTCTTGTTTAATAAATTTGTCCTTCCTTGCAAAGGAGACTTTGATAAGAGGACATTGTGTCCTCTGCTGATCACTTGCCGCGAATGACTGCAAAGGAGCTTTCTTCAGTTCCTCCTGTATTAAATGGTGACTTCTAAGAAATGGTTACCTTGTTTCTTACTAGAAATGCTTCTTGAATCAGTCTATTTTTTTCTCTCTTAAATGCAAATCTCCTACTGTGTTCTTAGCACTTTGCATTTATATGACACTTTTCATCCAAGGCTTTCAAATTGCAGTGTGTTATAATTCTGTTGGAAGTATGAAATTTTTACCTGAGATATATGTCCTGAAAGGAGGTTGTAGTCAGCTGGATGTCAGTCTATTTTCCCAGGTAACTAGTGACAGGACAAGGAAATGGTCTCAAATTGCACCAGGGGAGGTTTAGATTGGATATTAGGAAAGATTTCTTTATAAAAAGGGTTGTCAAGCACTGAACAGGCTGCCCAGGGAAGTGGTGGAGTCACCATCCCTGGAAGTATTTAAAAGACGCGTAGATGTAACAGTCAGTGGTATGGTTTAGAGGTGGGCTCGGCAGTGCTGCATTAGCAGTTAGACTCAATGGTCTCAGAGGTTTTTCCCAACCTAAGCGATTCTGTGTTTTTAATTAGACTACACAAACAGTAACAAAATCATGGCCCTAAGTCTGCAGGCTGATCCCACTGATTCAACCCAGCTCTCTCATGAATTCTTTGTGAAACAGAGTCTAACTTCAGATGCCTTTCTTCTGAAAATGAAGGAGCTCAGCTGCACCACATGATTAGTTTTTCAAGCAAATAACTTTTTGGCTATCAATGGAGGGGAGCCCAGGAGCAATGACCTGCAGGTGTGGAGGAAAATTTAACTTCCCAACCATGCAGTACTAACTCTTTGTTCTGCTGATGCAGGATTAGAGCTCAATGGGAAAGAAAAAGATCAATGACATTTAAGGCTTTGTCTTTACTGGGGTAGGATTTTTATGTTCTCAGCATCCATAACTGGGACCAGATTTTTCAGTACTACTCCACTCCCACTAGATCCTTAAGTATATACTTGACATTAAAAACAGCTCAACACCAAATGTAGTGAATACCTGAAAATCCATCCACTTATTTGTATAATTAAGTTCTCTTTCCAGAAATATAGCTTTGTATTTTTTAACACAGTCTTAATAATTCAAAATAACACATAAAATGTGTAGTGTGGGTGATATTTCTTTGAACCTAAAATAGTGGCAATTAACAGTGTCTGCTCACTGTTGTGGAAATTCCATTAGCAAAAATCCCAAAATAAACTCAACTGAAGTAAGCAAACTGGTTAGGACAGAATTAGAAATTGCTCAGAAAGTTTCACAAGATATTATAGAAACTTAAAGAACAAAAATCTTCAACATTTAGACATTCTTTTATTAGCAATTCATATTTCTCATTGCTGAGATTTGGATAGATCTGAATATATGACTTTAAACATTAAGACTTTATCCCCTAGTTTTCTATCTCCTAGCAAAGTAACTTGCTAAACAAAGGCTGGGGTGTTTTTTGCTTTGGCCAAAAGTAAAAACTGTCTATGATTGTCTTAGAAAAGGTCTGTTTAAGTGCTTGCATTTGGCAAGTATACATGTATATAATATTTGATGGAGATTAATTAAATGGATCATAACTCATAATATGGTCAGCACTCTGAGGTCCCATTAATATAATTCTTAGATTAAAAAATTAATTATCCAAGCAAATTTGAACCCTTTGATAATAATATGGTCCTTTCTGGTCCCCATGGCTTTGAGTTTTTCTGGACCCAAGTCAGTGCTGTAGAATTTGGCCCTCCAGCAGCCTCTCTCTGAGTGCTGAAGAGGCCTGACTCCCCAAAAGCATTGCTGACATGACCCTTAGATCTCCTGATGAGACAAACCTCCTGCTTTGCAAATATCACTTGTTTCACCTGAGTAGGACAGGTTGCAGTACTGTAATTACACAGCTTATCGTAGCTCATGGAGCTGAGAGCCCTTGAAGAATACTTTGCCATGTTGACATACAAGCCCAATGATCACCAACGCTGTGGAAACAGCCTGGTTGGATGCTGCAAATGGACTGACAGGTCTCCACTGCTTATGTGATTCTTTACGTGATGAAGGCCGGTTTATTTTGAGTTTTGTATTCCGATAAAAAATCTGTTAGTTAAGATTCCATTTTGAGGAACTCAGAAGTTGTGGGGATTTTTGCTTTTTTGTTTTGTCTTGTTTTGAAGATATAATGAGGACTTTACACTGGAAGCCCGCAGCAAGCCTGTTATGCTGTGATTAATGTCACTGTATAATTCTGACAAGCTGAAGCCCTCCCAGGGTGCTCATTCATCATGGATCTCTCTATAGCTCTTATTTATTTATTGAACAACATGTAAGCACAGTTCCCTTTTTTGTTTAATGTATCATCATTTCAGTGTATGTGGACTTCAAGATTTCAGTTTTGTTGACAATAATGAGATCATCCAGACAATTATTGTTTGATTTTCACTTCACTAGTGAGGAAGATTAAAGAAGAGTTAAGGAGCTTTGTCTGTTTCCTGTTACCCATTTACTGAAGGGGAAGAAAAACTAAGTGTTTAAAATGTATAAATTATGAGACTCACACTCAAACAGTACACGAGGAGACTGCACACCATTAGTTCATGGGAGTTGTGAATGGGTCAAGCTGGCTTCCTGCTTAACTGAACCATGATTTGGACCCCCACTTAATCAGCGTGTATGAGGTTAAGGGCCAGCCAGATCCTACATGTGTGCCATGTTCCTTCATGCAGCACCAACTTCTTCCAGTGCAGAAATTCCTTGCTTGCAGGAGGATCTGTACCTAAGGGTATCCTGGTTCCTGCAGGCTCCCTGCACTGCCATCTTTCATTTGGAGAATAAAAATGAATGAGAAATTGAACATGAACTTGTAACAGGATGCCACTCAAGGTTTCAGAATCATGGATATGCAGTGTCACAGGCCAGGCAGGGAACAAGGACACCGGTCACGTTCTTTAGTGAGCTGGAAACTGCTCACGTAGGTTATGTAGAAGAGTCTGAAGAGAAATTGATTCCCAATACAGAAGTAATACTACACCTCCAAGAGAAAGTACTGGTATGGACACTTTAAGATCAGACAAAAATATCACAGAGTTGGAGGGAAATCAGAAAAGAGCCACAAACATGATTAAAGAGCACAGAAAGATGATGACAAGAAAAGATGAAAAGGACTAGATGTGTATAGCTATATGGTGATTAAGAAGGCACACAGTCTACAGCTAATTGAAGGGTATAAATGTAAAGGAAGGAGTGTAACTGTCTGGGGTGTAATGAGGGCTCGTAACTGGGAGTAGTTGGATGAAATTAATCAAACAAAAATTTAGGCAGGGAAATTTCCAAACAGCAGACCATATGTTCCCTTCTGACATAAAAATGTGTGAAGGGGAACAAAACACTCTGAAAGCCATGTGGCTTTTGAAGTGCAGCTGTTGTTCCACATTCTCTCCCCTGCTCTGTGAAACTAAGGGCCAGGGCCAGGTTTCTGAAGTGCACATACTATCAACACAAGTGTTAGAAAAACCAGGAAATCACTAGTTAAGCTTATCCACCCCTTGAAGTCCCAGTTACAAGTTGTACCTATGCCTTTCAACCTTGCCCATTTTTCCTTCCCACGTGTCTCCTCCCCCCACCCCAACCTTGACTCCCACTGAGAGAGAGTGTTAAAACTGTGGTTTTGTTTTGTTGGGAAAGCTGATTAAGGCTTTGAAGTATATGATTAACCTGGGGACAGTCTTTCAGATCAGGATATGTTCAAGTGTGCAGTATTGAAGGTATTGAAGGATGGATAAGGAAAGGAGTTGGATGGTGTTTAATGGTGTAACAATATTTAATACTAGTCCTGATACATAAGTTTAGTACCTTCTTCCCCTTCAACAGCTAATGTGTGTGGCTGAAATTACCACATTGTATAAAGGACAAAGTTCTTGGCTTCTGGTTGGCAGGTAGGAGTGCTGTAAAGAAAGAAATGTATTTTTATACCTTGCCAGGCTAAGAACTCAGGGTTATTTTGTCTTTCTGAATAATATAAATACAGGTTGTGGGTTTGGGGTTTGGGTTTTTGTTGGGTTTGGTTTTATTTTTTCTGTGTGGTGTCAGTTTGTTGGTTTTATTGGTGATGATGATGGTGGTGGTGTTGTTTTACAATTTAAGGAAGACCACAAACATTTTTATAAACTTAACTCTTGCTTTTTCGATGTGATTCTCAGCCTTGTGTACTTCCCAATGCCCTCCAAATTGCCCCTCAAATGCTTCCTAATTTCCCCTTGCTCCAGACTCCTCCCACAGCTGTACTCCAGATTGTCCAGTGAAGAATTACTCTGTCACGTTTGGGGACTAAATACAATCATTCATGTACTTAAGTGAGACTGAAATCTATTTGTTTAAATGCATGTCTCAACATTAATTATACGGCTATTCTTTATTTCTCCTCAATTAAAGCCCACAGAACAGAATATGTCATAGAGTATTTTGATTTTTCTGTTTGCATTTTTTAAGAGAAACACTTTGTTTGAAACAGTTCTCCTGTTTCTAGATTTTAAAGAGATTGGTTAAGGGAAAGTAAGGAAGCCAAAGGAGTTTGAAGGAGTTCAGAGTATTCCAACTTGAAGTCCTTAAGTAATATATGGAATTTACATTTTCCATTATTTTAGATTAAATCTACTGGTGATATAAAGAGGTAATTTTTGCTTGCTTATAGTACCCATCAGTTTGGTTTACAGCTGTTCTGAGGAGTCTTTATGTCTTTCCACTAGACTGTGAAAGCTATAGGCTGTCTAAGCCTTGTTGGTGATAACTCCTGACAATAGTAATTGCTCCATTTTATAAACAGAGACGATTGGTAGCTTTGAGCTTTCTTTTATCAATATATGCATGTAAATAACAGCATATCAATGAAAACATAGCAACAGGTCTGGGGTTTTTTATGTTCATTTTAATATTCTCAAACACCAAACAATAAAAGAAATAGACCTGCACCCAAACTAAATTAAAATTTCATCAAAAGCACAAAGGCAAGAAAATTCTGAATTAACTGAACCTTTGCCTCCTGCTGCATATCTAGATGTTGCTGGAGTTGCCTAATCTTGATTAGTGTCGACACCAAAGGCTATATGTTATTGCAGATCAACTTGCACAATTACTGCTGCCATCCTTAATCTAGCTTTTTAAGCAGAAAAAAGGTATAACAGTCTTGTGTTTAGAAGCAGGAGCTAGACAAATGCAGGACTGGAGTGATGGGCCCATTTTTAACAAGCAGAGTAAATTAACTGCTGTAAAATTTACCTAGGGACACAGTGGTTTCTCCTTCACTTGAAGTCTTTGTATTAAGACTAGGTATTTTTTAAAAAACGGAGGTGCTGTAGATCAAACAAAAAGAATGGTTTTGATGCAGAAATTAATGGTGCTTTTGCCTGTGTTACCCAGGAGATCAAATGCAATAATCATAATAGCCTATTTTGGTTGCAACATCTAGTGATTCAGTGAGGGAATTATGTATTCAGCAAAATACCTATAGACAAATACTGAGATATTTGGCTTTCATTTATTTGCTATTTATATGAGATAGTATATCTCCAGCATTTTCTGTGGAGAACAGCAGTGTCTAGATTTAAAAAAAATAATTTAAGACATACTGTTTCACCTGTTTTATTTCAGTAAATGGAAAGATTTCATGATTGTGTTACCTTGTGAAGTTTTCCAAACAAAAAATGGTCTCACAATTGTAATAATTTCTATTACATTGTCAAAATTTTCTATACTTCTAAAAACTGCCTTAAAATGTGTTCACACTCATAATGAGGCATTTAATTTCCCATTTCATCAGGACAGCTTAACAGAGAGGTTTGATTAATCTCCAGACAGAGAATTTGCAAAGAGCATGCATACTGCATGTAAGGTCTTTTTCTTTTATTTAATTTATTTTTTTTTAGTAATAAATACAATGACTGAAGTCAATTTGCTTAACAAAGCAGGCTGAACTTGGTGACTGGGACTCACCTTAATAGGTTTCTGAGATGACTTTTTAATTCATTGCAGTTCTTGAGCTATTGAAAGTAGAAAAAAATGAATAAATTATGTCTTTTAAAAACACTAACAAAAAACTCATGTCTAATGACTTCATGGAATGATTTCAAAGTAACATTGCCCCTGGTGGAAAAATGGGAGCCGCCTGCTTTCCAAATGGGCTGCACCTGTGCAGCTCTCGTAGAGGTTAAAAACATATCAAAGCGTTTCATCTGTGCAGGGCCTTCTGGGACAGACTAAATGGATTTAGAAGTCGGAGGAGGATCAGCACTCCTGGCATCATACACTGTGTTACTGTTGGTCCTTTTTCCTGTTAATTGAGATACTGCCAGGGAAAGAGGTTTTGGGTTCTTTTCCGGTCTCATATAAATAAATTTTTAAAAAAGAGTCTGCCTGCAGGCATGGGATCTGATGCCTTTTCTTGCTGCAGAGATGCAGTCATCTGGTTTTAGTGCTCAAGATGTAATAGCTGGCATATGGACAGAGCACAGTGCTCTGTGCAGCTCCCCCAGCTTCTCATAACCAGCCACTGAGATCCATTACTGCAGCAGGTGTACGAGTATCTGCCCGCCTCACTCTGAGAAACTGAAGATGTGTGGCTGTGGCCTCTCACATAAAAATTTTAATAAAATTATTATTGCACAGAACAGGTTACATTCCCATTCTACAAAACGGCCAGTGTCCTTGGGGAAACACATGGAGTGAGACTGTTTTGCAGTGCTGTAAAACTAACTGAAGAATGCTAAAATGAATGATAAACCCCAAATTATTTAAGTCTTACACATATGTATACTCTTAAGGACATTTTTCTCCAGGATTGCAGCTGTATGCTGAATGCATGTGGCCTTTTCCTAGGTTTGTACTTCCTATCATATGTGCTAGCATTAACTTAATTGGCAGAAACCAGATATTAGAAAATTTAGTCTTGGCCAGGTTTGTTTGTATGTTTCTTAAAAAATACATTAAATAAAGGGAAGCTGATGTACAGCTCCTGTCATGTTCCACCTTTACCATTAATAGCGAAGTTTGGACAGGATGTGTCAGTAACAAGCTGTTGGAACTAAAAGATGCTGACAGCAGCAGGGGGCTGGTAACATCCCATGACCGAGCTATTATGGAGGAGCTCGTATCTGTAAGTATGTACTTAAATTTCAGAGTAGTTCCTCCCACTACAAACCAGAAATTCCAGTAGTGCATTTAGCACCATTGTCCTCACCAGCTGCCATATTTTTAATAAAAAAATCAGAAGAAGAAGCATTTATGTTGGTACGTCTGTTTCCATGTCAGGTGATATCCAGGGAGGCTGAGTGAGAAATGCCTCTAGAAACTTTGATGTGTTTATTTATTCTTAGACAGGCCTACCATTGTTTCATTCTTTGCAATCTGCCTTATTTCAGGAGGCAGAGCCTTTCAATTGTCTAGTTACAGGAGAATCACAAGTCTACTTTATGAAAACATTGGCATATAATGTTCCTAGCTAGAAGAATGGTCTTGAAATCATTTATTCCCTGGAACATGAGGACTATGTATGCAAATCAGCCTCCGCAGGAGAAGGTTCCATTCTTGCAAGCTTAATGAGATTGGGGGGGGGAAAGACTGGAGAGCTGCCACCTAGTCAGGGCTGTCTTTCAACAGAGATGTTTTCCTGCAGTGCTGCTTAAATCTGTAATATCTGGATTGCCATGGCTGTGATGCATGGCTCAAAAAGACAAATATCTAGGCCCCAATGTAGCTAAGTGTGAAAAGTCCAACTGAAATTAAGGAAAATGAAACATTCCATTCATTATGAATTAATAACCTTGAGCTCAGGGTCAAAATTTTATGTATATAAATAAATAGAGGTAGCAATAAGGTATTAATCCTAACATTGCAGAAATCACAGTTATTTTTTCCTAAGATTAGTGCTGACACACCGTGGTGTACGTTAGAGAACATCCACAACTTGTTCAACTGAGCTGCCACAATGCTGGGGGCCCAGAGGCCACTGTGTGTAACTCCAGCTTCAGAGCAGGAGCTCTGGAACCACATGGGGTACTTGCACAAATCATCAGATTTCACTATTACTTATCCTCTGCCCTCTGAGATTTTTAGCTGTAAAGGAAACCACTAAATTGACTAAATATCCCCACCAGGATGCCTCTGGGTAGGGTGATTTCAGCTGGAATGTTCACCATGATTGCTGAGTACTTAAAAGAGTCTCCAATGAAATGTAGGTGTTATTGTCTATCTCTGTTATGAAGCCTTTCACTGCCCCAGCTGTCTTTACTCACTGTCTGCATGCTCCTCTTTCACACCTAGCTAATTAGTTCTAGCTAATTCTCTTCCCCTCAAAAAGTTTCAGTGTGTGACAGGAGGCAGGACAGTGTTGAAGCTTACAATACTTACAAAGCATGGAGTTGTGTGGACTGAAAGCAGCTGAGCTTCAGGCTGTGAGAGAAATGGTGAATTCTGTGTCCTTTTTAGAGGAAGAATATTTTTCATGTGCCTGTGAAGACTATTTATAACTGAGGAATTTTTGTCCCAGATCTATAGAGTTAAAAATGAGAGGTGGCCAAATCCTTTGTAAGTGGAAAAGGTGTCTTAATGCATTCAAATTTGTATCTATCTATATGAATACATTTTAAAGAACATTTTAGGTCATGAAATTTGTAGCTGAAGTGGTGAAAGCTGTTTAAGCTTTTGCAGTTTCTTTAGACCTCAGTGGATATCATAGAGTCATTAAAGCTGGAGAAGACCTCCAAGATCATTGAGTGCAACCTTTAACCAAAGACCACCTTGTCAACTAAACCACAGCACTAAGTGCCACATTCAGCTGTTTCTTGAACGCTTCCAGGCATAGTGACTCCACCACTCCCCTGGGCAGTCTGTCCCAGTGCTTAACCACCCATTTTTTCAGGAATTTTCAGTGAAAAAATTCCTCCTTATGTCTGACCTGAACCTCCCCTGGCAAAGCTTTTGATACAGGCCAGGATGTCATTGACTGTATACACTGGTCATGCTCAGAAAGCATTTTCTTCTCCTTTTTATCTAGTGAACTTTCCTCTCCCATAGACTGTTACAAGTTTAAAAAGGGGAAAGAAAAGCAATCGTTTAAAATGTATGGACTGTGAGACTCTATGTTACATTCAGGCAATATTTGAGGAGTCTGTGTGCCATTAAGAGTTCTCAATAGGGTACACTGGCCTGTGCACTGAGTCAGCTTCTGACTTAGGATATGATTTGATGGTTAAGATGTATCTTAGTATATGTTGGATGTGTTTGTCCGGTCCACACACTGTGAAACTCATTACAGTGTCAGCATTCTACCAAAAAAGAATTACTAGAAAGGATTTGTATACAATTCTCGTCTCTTGCTAAGGTCACCATTTAAGTCTTAAATGAGGGGGGAAGGTGTTTCAATTAAAAAGCAAATGCTTGTGCAGGCAGAAAGGGGGTTTTTACTAAAAAAAAGCAGTATGCTTACTAAAAAAGTCAGTCAAATCAACCAGAAATAAAGTAGAAAATCTTTCCTGTTTGAGTGCCACTCAGACTTTTATGTTTGCCTAGAAGCAACTCCAGACAACACCTGGTTTTCATTTGCCAGCACCTAGTCAGCAAGACTTTGAAATCTGTTTCTACCTCTGTCTGTCTCTGTATTGTCCTAACTGTATTTCATAGTGTTCAAATACAGGCCTATGTGTTAGCCCAGCACTTTGTATTGATGCACACAATTGTCATGCTTTAATGTTCTACCAGTACGACATTCCTTATAGGAGAGATGGAATTTTTAAGTCTCCAGGACAGTATACTTCAAAACAACTGAGCTTTCATGGCCTGTAGCCTTGTCCTCCGTTGGAGCAGTATCCTGTAAGAAGGAGTTTGAGAAGGGGGTGTGCTAGGCAAAGGGAATTTTGCAGTTTCTGAATCTGTTGCAGATCAGACAAAGCCTCCAGTTAATTGCCAGCCATTGATCTAATCTGCAACATCAGGCACATTAAAAAAGTGCCACCCATGATGGATCAGACAAAGTGACTGAGCTAGAAATCCCATTCCTGAACAGCTTGCTTCATTTGTTACACTCATTTTTATTACTGAAGTAAGTTGAAAAATTTGCCTTTGTAAGGCAAGCTGGTGCAGTGGTAAACACAATCTGCGGGACAAATTCAGAGTTATGTTTGTTAGCATTTAGAAAAGGCCATATAGTAAACCCCTTCATCTCTCTTTTTCTTGGCTTTTGCCTTTGGTTGTGAGGATGTGATATTCCAGGCTCCCCCACAATGCCAAACAGGATAAAAAAAGAGTTTGCTGTCTGAAGAAGTTCAGGAAAAAAAGGATCTCTAAAATAGCTGTATGAAATACTGTGTTCCTTATTTTAATGGTGTTTCTTAACTGACTTTGTCACACTATAATCATGTGTTATCTACTCATCAATAGCCTGTGCAAAAGGTGCATTGTGACGCCTCCTCTGGGCGCTCACTTCCCATTAAGACCTGCTCCCTTTTATTCATCACTCTTGCCTTTGCAGTAAGCATGCCACTAGACGTGCTGAGATATGTAAAGAATATTTGCACTGTATTTGAACTCTGACTTGGGTGTTTAGAGACTAACTTAAGCTTTGTTCTTCTCACTTCTTACAGGGCTTAAACTACAGTATGTGATGCTTTAAATCTGGTCCCTGAGCCAAGTAGTTTCCTCCCTAGAACATGCGTTAGGCATCAGCTCTCGCCCGTCATTTGCTGGGATTGATAATGTGCCAAGTCTTGAAGTCTTAACTCAGTTCTTACTCTGACAAGACTCCCATGGAAATCAATGGAAGTTTTGCCTGATTAAATACTTCTGGATTCCTCTCCAAAACACTTGGCTTATTTATATCAGGCACGTTTGGAAAAATCCAACATTTTAGCCCCTGTAAAATAGGTTTATCAAAATCTTAACTGATGGAGGACATACTGAAGGCAAAATACCCAGGGGCCTGTTTTCTGGCAGTGGAACACTGCTTATGTTTGAAAATCAAACCAAAACAAACCCAATACCTTGTCTAAAAAGCAGTTAAAATTATCTGGATTTAAACTTACAGACATTAAAAGTTAAACTTACAAACTTATTCACGTATGAACAATATGAGATGACAGTGGCTTCTTCCACTGTAAGGTGACTGATCAATGACTTGTGTCATTCAGAGTTGCTTTAAGATTACTGATGAGACTCTATAAAATTTTAGTCCTTCTTGTCAAAATTAGAAAAACTAACTGGGTGATAGACTCGTACAGAAAGATGTACTAGAGTTTAGCAAACATTTCATTGTAATCAGTTTCAATGAATACCACAAAAATATTTCAGGATTAACATAATTACCAAAAATAAACAAATATTAGCTTTAATGAGCAACTTTTAATGTACAAGTATCATCCAACTCTTGTTGTTTAAACATGCTTAGGTGTTCATGAAACTTGGCGTGCTTTACGTCGTACAATACATGCTGCTTTAAAAACAATACATATTTTGCATCTGGAGAAAGAGGCCATCTGGGGGGTATAGGAAAAAGTAATGTCTATACATTCTCCATCAGTCTGCCACGGAGTAAATCTACTTACTTTGAGACACATGCTACTTCCAGTTCTTGGGGAAAGCAAAGGAAGTAAAACACAATTTTCAGACACAGTAAGAAGTAACAGCACATGAACCAAAATAAGATGTAATTTTTTATTTACTGTACTAAATCTGTGCCACACTGTGGAGCATGAGAATTCTGATCTGTACCTTTCAGTCTTGGTGGTATGAGCATGCCAGTCAGGCCCTGCAGCTCTATAGAGGATTTGCTCTATAGCAAAGTCTCTTTGTTGTGTCTTCACTTGGAGCAGGAGTGCATCCTTGTATGTGCATCCAGGTACGTGTGCCGGCCCCACTTCAGAGTGCCCTTGTCCTGCCATGCAGACACAGCATGCTTACAATAGCTCTTACTGTGCAAACCAAGGTTGTGATTCTTTTCGTTGCCTGGAGAGATGTGTCAAAGAAGTAGGGCCCTGGGTTTTTGAAAGAAAGCACAACACATTTCTGTCCAAAGTCCTTCTCCAGCTGTCCAGGAACTGCACAGTGAGATTGTGAGATTATGCACTGTGACACGAAGAGTTGTTAAAGCCTACTGAACCCTATGACTCATGCTTGCTTTCCCAATGACTATTAGCCCAGCTGCACTTTTGACTTAAAGCATTCACATATTCAGGGAGAGTTGGCTCGTTCTATCTCTTGGCAGACTGTTTTGTAGCATGCATGGCTTGCTTGTGTCTGGTCCATCCAGACTTATGAACAATAGCTTGGGTCCATGTTAAAATACCAGGCACATTTTAGCACCTGTAAGGTGTTTGCTGCTCCAATTCCTGCCTTTTATTTTCCTCTCTTTTAATATCAGACAAAGCTTATGATCTTAGAACTGATTTACTGTTGCTGTGTAACCTGCACAGATATTATGTTTTCTTGTGGCTCTCAGAGGTACAGAGTTTGAGCTGAGAGAGATTCTTAACCTGGGCATGAGGTTTTCACTATGAACTGGTGGTGGGCCAGGCCCTGATAAAAAAGGGCAACAAACCTGCCTTTTTGGCCATATGCTGTTACAGAACATATGAAGGGTAAAAGCAAAAATTGCTGGGCAGGGCAGGGGAGGCATTCTCTAGGATGGGGGTTGCTGAGTACAGGATGCAACAGGGCAAGAGCCCAATGTGCTGTCTGCAGAACTTTGTTCCCTGTCCCTACAAGAGCAAGTTGGGAGGGAAACTGCCTCCAGTCACCTTGCAGCTGTGTTTGGAGCCAGACTGCACTGTAAGCCATGAATGCTTCTTGCTTTAGTTCCTGTATGGTCAATTAGCAAGGGGAAGATAGATGTCAGAAGGACAGATGCACCAGTAATGAACTCTTCTCCAGAGTCTTGACTTTTCCTTACAAAGAGAGTAGTCCTGAGGTCTCTAAAGACCTGAGTGTGATTGCACTATGCAGTACGAACAAAGCAATCTTCTTTGAAGCACGGTGCCATATTAAAGTTTTAATTCTATTTTTTTTCACCAGTTCATATTTCTTTTTACTTTCATCTCTAATACCTTGGTACATCTCCCTGCTTTTACAGGGCCTATGAATGCTCCACACAGGCTAGCATCACTCCCAGCCAAAACAGAAAAAGTTAAAAAGCTTTATGCTACTTTCATTCTCTGAATCTCTTGGAGTGAGTATGTTTTATCTTCTCTGCCTTTCAGTTTGTGTGCTCTTTTGGCAGAAACTGTTGGCCTGATTCTGATCTCATTTGAAGTGTGTAAATCAGAACAAAGCCCAGTGCTTTTGAGTGAAATACTGGAGCAAACACCTTGGTATGGTGTATGGCATTATGTACCGCCAAGAATTCCAGTCGGATTCGCAGCAAAAGGGAATTCTTAACTAGGTTCAGTTTATACAAAGGGCAGTTTGCTGCTACAAAGGGAGTTGAATAGAATGACTCAACACTGAAACAAAAGTGGAGGGTAGGGATCACAGTAGTGAGTTTTAAAGGCATTTATTGGAAAGTCTACAGAAGGAAAAATTGAAAAGGCTGCTAAGAGACAGTTCAGCACCAGCACGAACAGTCAGTATAGACTCTTTTTTTTCTGGAATGTACTAGGCTGGTAACACACCTGGTATTTTAACTAAGGTCTAATTATTATTCTTTCACTTGCTATTATAACCATGCTTGAATTCTTGGAAAGCAATGAACAGATGATGGCATCAGACTGGATGGAGGGCAAACATAGCAGTAAAGTCAGAATAAGTAAAAGCATGATTTTAAGAGGAGAGTTTTTCAATTTTCGGGTTCAGTGTTCTGACCAGCAGTGCTTTCAACATTAATATAGAAGAAACCATCGAGGATTTTAAAGTGACTAGTGGTTTGGACTGACTGATGTTTTTCTTGATAGTATCTTTGCAATTTGCCTTTGATCTTAAAAGTGGACAAGGACTTGTCTTTTAGTGGAAAAAATAAATCTCTATTTCCAAATTTCTTTCTTTGCATTGTTGCAGTCAATCTTTTTGTACACGTATAGATTTACCAGTTGATCTATAATATGATAGCTATAGTGCTGCAAATCCTGAGTGAGCTGGCCTATTTTGGAGTGTCTTCACATGAGAAATTACACTACTAGAAGTCTAATGGAAAAACTTCACTGTGATAATCCTGATGGTAAACTTTATTATGCAGAGAAATTCTCAGAGGGTGTTAACATTTGCTATCTCAACAGTTTCCCTGAACTGTAAAGTTTGAAAACATCCTTGAGATCCATTGCCATTGAAATTGCATAAATCATCAAGTGAAGCCATGCATCTTAGTCTCACTTGCTTCCAATAAAATATTGCTAAAACTGAGAGAGCTCAATTCATTTCACTTCAAGTAAAGAAAGCACTTTTTCATAATTTATAAGTCAACTACAGCACTTTCCACCACAGAATTTTGTAGAAACCAAATAGATTCCAGAAAGGATTAAATCTATGTCTAATTAAGCACCACGGCTGGTTTGCAGACTTGGCATTCCTAAATTTCCACTTGTTGGAATCAGGAAGGATGATGGAGTTAATCTGTGCATGCCTTGTTCTTCCCTTAGCAGCTTGTAGTGCTTAGAAACACGATACTGGATCATTAGCTTGACAAAGTGTTGCAGATCCTAAATACTCACGAGACTCTTCCTGGAGATGCACAGTGAAAGGCTGAGAAGCAGTGGTCACACATTGTACCAAAGGAAATTCTGAACAGATATAAAAGTTATAGGGGTTTGGACTAGATGATCTGAAGAGTTCCTTCCAGTCAAGATTATAATATAAATCTGTGATTAGCAGGTAGCAAGGAACTTGGCAGTATGTCCAAAGCACTGCTATTGCAGGAGTTATCCCCTTTCTGTCTCTTCAGTGTCTTGCATAAGTTGGTGAAATTCCTTCTTCAAAGCAGTTGTTAGGGTCAGGGGAAAAAAAAAAAATTAGGGAGCTTTCCAGTTTCACTTCTGTGCACTGCTCTATTCCTCTCTGGGGTTAGATCCAGTCTTTGTTACTGAGATGGCAGTTACTTCTCCTGGTTTTCCTCTTTGCACAGGACTAAGGATCATCAATCTAGACCCTGTGTCCTTTGACCCACACAGCTGGGGATCCCCCAGCTGAAGAGACGTCTCTCTTCCCTCCAGTAACTCACGAGTAATAACAGTTTATGACACTGTGTAAACCAAGTGATATCTGACTACATATATTTGCCAAAATAAGACTTCAGTAAGCCTACCAGGAAGAGATTAGGACCTTTTTGTTAGTTTCCTTGCCTTGTCTCTTCATAAACATTGAAACTAATATCCTTTTCCATTCACTATCCCTTCTCTTCCTTGACTACCAAACTGAGGATCCTGTCCTGCCTGCAAATCCCCCATCACAGCACTCACTCTTATCTCATTAGACAGCTGGATGAACTCTGGTCTGCTTTGCTGAGAGAGAACCCCTAAGATACTCAAGGTTCTGCAAAAATGCACATATCAAAACATGTGTTTCTCCATGGGGAAAAACTCCATCGAGTAAACAGTATTTTTTTTTGTTTGTTTTTAGTCTTAAACCTGCACTATGGTTTGCAGAACACAAAATGTTCCCTTAATATTGTTCACCTCTGAAATATTTTACTTTCAAATTTAAACTTTTTTAAAAATTGTCTTCATTCAAGCATGTATAATCTAGGATCATTATAGAGGTGTACTTGAAAGGAATATTTAATTTCAATACAATCTAAATGTTAGAATTTTTTTTCTTTTACTTGGCTGGTAGTTCACAAAATACAGAAATCTGTTTGTAGTACTTTAGTTCATAAACTTTTTATTTTGAAAGTCTTAGATACTGCAATCTGTACTTAAGTCACAAGAACAACACCATCAATCTTAAGTTTCTACATCTGCCCTGTCCCCTCTTGCTGATTTCTGGTTGATTTAATTCTCTTCCCAATGAGCAATTGATCCCTTTGTCCCTCATTTCCCACGTGAAAAGAAGTGACCCCAATAACGCCCACCCTCCCTGCAGCCCAGCCTGGCAGAGCTCCCTGCCTGTGGTGTGCAGCACTTCCCTCTCACAACATTTTGCCTTCACAGGAATTTCTCTCATAGCCAAGATTGGTTGCAAGAGAACAGACTGTGGCTCTCCCCTGTGGGTATGGAGCCACTAGTTTTGTTTTGATTTATTGTTTGTTTTTTTGTGTGTGTCTGTGTTCTACATATTTGGCCTTGTCAACTATGTTTACTCTAGAGTAGAAAAAGAGAAGCTGGTCAGAAAATGACGCAGCTGAGCAGTTGTTGAACTGCTGGTTGTATCATTCCTTAACTTGGTTATCAGCTCACATTCAGAAAGCTGAAACTTGATATTCCTGCTTTGGAGGCACAAGGAGAGCTTCTGATTTGTTGTTCTCCATATCTAACTATTTCTTTGTGATACTCATCTTGAGATTTCAAGATGAAGGTTAAATTGGAGTTTTATTTTTTAGCTGGCTTTAGGCTTTATGTGTGCTGTGCATGCTCACCATGGCATGGACCTTTCCCATACCAGGGAAGTTCTGAACTCTTCCACAGCCCAAGGTGCAAACTCCAGCTTTCAGTGCTCATTGTCAGAGTGTGCCAGCATTTCTGTCTTCTCTGCCTCTTTCAAGATAGAAGTTAGTCACTCAGAGAAGGCTGCCAGAGAATGGGGGACATCAGAATGGAAAAATACTGCTCCGAAAATATCATCTTAATGTTGTGTCCTAGTGTTAAAATTCATGTAAGTAGCTGTCAGTGTGTGCAGAGCTGGAGCTAAAGCTGTTTGTGTGCTGTGTAACATAGCAGGGGAGCCTTTTGATTTACTGAGCAGCTTTGTCTAGATCCATAGCTGCTTCTTTGCATGCTCAATATTATCTTTACAGTTCTAAGAACAGATAAGCTGTTCTGACCCTCAACAGGATCATCAGATAAATCTTCTTAACAGCTATTATACTGATTATTTTTTAAAATAGAAAATGCACTCACAATTTTGCATTAACATTGGGATTATTTTCAAGATACAAACACCCTCAGAAGAGCCTTAAGAGTGAATAGAGCTATTTTCCCAATTTGTTAACTTTATGTCATCAAATATAAACTGGCAATAAGTTTATTTGCTCTGATCATCCTTTCGACATCAGTTATTATGCCCCCACAGTGATGGGCTGTCATTGGCTGGATACACAGAGACTCATCTGGAGTGCTTTGTGCGTATCAGCATTTTGCATACTTGCTGCATTGCTTTCAAGCTTGGTAAGTGTCGAGCAATGATAACTGGGTCATTTGTGATTTTATCAAAGCATTTATATGGTTAACACTTCAGGTAAGCAGGACTAACTTATTTCCAATCACCCATTTAGTGACCTGCATGAGGAGTCTTATAAACCATAGATCTCTTTCTGAGAAGCATCTGCTATCTGATCATGAGCTAATATTTTCCATTTGTTCAGTAGCCCAACTTTAACACATGACCCTCATGATAAATACCTGGATTCCAATCAGCCTTACTGGGGTGAATCTGGTCATTGCTTCATCCCATGCATGTTGTACCTGAACCCAGTATAGAACCTTCACCCTAACACATTCTAGGCTTTTAACTAGCTTAGGCAACTTTAACAATCTCTTCCACATAACTTCAGCCTTTGTTTAGACCTTCTTCTGAGTAAGACTGTGGCACAGTCAACTGAGATTGTCTTACAACAGTTCTTTAGTACAGGTGATTGTTTTTTACCATTTACCTCCAGCTGGTTTTCCTTTTCTTTCCATCATGCTCTATGAAAAGATGGGCTCATGCTCTATATTTTGTTAGCTGAAGCTAATAATCGGAATAATTATAAGCTATTTTTTGAGATTCACAGATGTTTTTGAGGAATATGGTAAACGCAAGCAGGGCAAGATGGCATTGTGGCAGGAAAATGAACTTTGCCTCTATACTGTGAGGTGTGTTAAAAGGGTGTGTCAGGTTTTAATTAGGCTTAGCATGAGGGTTTTTTTCCTGTGATGAAAACAGGATCTAAAGAATGGTATCTCTGAATCACTGTTGTCATTTCATACAGCTAAAAATTTCGGGCAGGCTTTGAAAATAAGAAGGAAATGAAGGTTACTTGACTGTAAAGCAGATATTGGGAGGTGTTAGCCCCTTGATAGAAGCACTGTTTCGTAGCAACTTTTTTATGTCTGAGCTGTGCGAATGATTGTCTTAAAGATACAAAACTGTTCAAGTGTCCTAGAAATGTTTGTTCTAGATCTGGGAGTAACAAATCAGGCACATTTCCACTCTACATTTGTTTGTAGAGGTTCAGAACTGAAATCTGTTCTCCTTTGTGAAAGGACATCTTACGTTGTATTTGCTGCAGGTCTATCTTTGTTTAGTAATCACATAATAGAATGAACAAACAGCTTCAAAAAAAAGATTGCATAAAATATTAATTGTCGGTCATTTAAAAAAACTCATGATCAGGGTTGTCTAGACTAAGACACAACATGGATGTTTGTCAGCTTGCAGCTTAGAGACTCATAACAGCAACAGCTTCAGCCAGAGTACTTCTGTCTCTTAAGAGACCCAGTAGTAACTTGTACATTGTTCCATATCCTGCATCTTTATTTCAATTTGAAATACCAAGATTTCCTTCTGTGATGGAAAAAGCATTAAGCATGATTATCTGAAGATGAGCTGCATATTGGAGTGGAGTGCTTCATTTACCAGCTGATTTCACTGTGGCATTCTCTTCCAATACAGCATCCCTCTTAGGTAAGTATTTCAGCACCCTGTCTATTATTGAAAGAACAAATCCATTGTTCCAGTCAATGAAGTGGGAACTTTGTCAGTTGTATAAATTGTGGGTATACTCATGCTTTTGATGACCCAGTTCTTTCAGGTATATTAACAGAAATTAACAGAGGCACAAGGAGCCCTCTATTTTTTGTCCTATGTAGTTTTGCTTGGATGTCTTTACCTGGTAGTTGCTCTGGTTGGGATAGCATTTGCTGATTTTTCAGTACAGTAATAATGGACAAAGCATTACTGCCATCCCTATATGTAAGCCTGTTTGTATTTAAATCTATAAAGCTATGGCAGCAATACATGGTTTGCCCAGATGATAAATTTGTTTTCCTGAAAATTCAACTAGAAATGTCCTACTGAACTAAAATCTTTTGCCAGGAGGTACAGCACTATGGAACATAAACATTATCTGTTTCAAAGCACCACTCATAGTTCTGTTACAGGCTCACCCTTCATCACTGGACTCTGGGCTCACTCTGTAAAAACTTAACTCACGGGCAGGTTAGAAAAGGAGCAGCCCTTGTGTGTGCATTTGTATGTATGTGTGTATGGAAGGGAAGAATGAACTCGTAAAGCTGCCCAATCACAGTCTGCTGACCACTATAAGGTTCCTCTTTCTCACCCAACCTATGCTGAAGTTTTCACCTTCTGGCAAACTCACAAATGGACTTCCTACACTCTTCAAAATTCTGTGTACCCATGATTGTTTGGGGACTTGGCCAGTTCATTTTAGGGGAAATTTTTTTATGCTGGCAGGTTTAATGACTTCATTTAATGTTTCAGTTGTTCCCATTTACTCTTTTTCTACCAACTGAATTGATTGCTGTAGCAAATTGCACAGAAACATCACAAAATACCTCAGACTTCTGCTTTACCAGGATCAGGCTCCCAGTTGTGCTGTCTCAGCTCACAGCAATCAGCTGGCATCTTTTTCAGCTCCAGTTGCCTTCCTGCAAAGTGCACTGCTGAGAGGAAAAGGGAAAGGGTCGAGTTCTATCAGCAAATCCACAGCCCTCTGGAATGACTGTTGCTTCTTTTCTCCCCTGATCCTGATCTGCAAGTCCAGATGCATCTGAGTGCGTATAAACTGGTTCATTGCCTGTTTGTCCTGGAAGACCTTATGAGTATTTGAATATGCCAAAAATACAAGTTTCCTCATGTCCTTTGCCAGTTCAAGTGGGGTCTATTTCTTCCCTCCTGACCTGTACATCTTAGTCATGCTGTGGCCAGTTACACCCTGTGCTGGCTGGTTCCAGCATATCAAGGGTTGGTCCTGGATTGGAATGATTCCACTTTTTGGAGGGGAAAAAATTTTGGAACATCCTTGGTGCTAGATCAAACTAGGTGACTGCTAAAGCTCTCCTGCCCTTTCTGACCATCTTGTGAGCCATTCGAGTTTGACATTGAATTGAAAAATGCCAGAGCTTGCACTTTGGCCAAGCAGGAACAGCAACTTGAAATTTCTGTGCTTACACTTCAGATCTCATTGCTAACACCACTAATCTTTTTTTGACCTAAGGGGCTCGCCAAGTTTGGCTTGTTTCTGTTAGGAGGAGAAGTTGACTATGGAGTGAATTGTTTCTCTGGGACAAATCTGTTTAGTCACAAAGAATACGCACCAAGTCCTGTTTCCCTGAGCATAGCTGGGATTAATAACAGGACTCACAGATCCAGGCCTTTGTCCATCCAGCCCTCACCCTAAAACTCTTTTTCTTATCTCTTCTCAGATCACATTGCTTGTTTGCCTTGGGTTTCTTTTTGCTGCCATCATTTGTTCTTTCACTGCTTCTTTCACATGTTTGAAAATACAGCACAAAAATTCAATACAAACTCCTCTGCAGTTGCATTTTTAATTGAAACCAATTCAACTGCTGCCTGCAAGGATCATCCTATTCCAAAATTTTCCCAGGACTTCTTTTCTTTCAACTGTCACTTAACCAAAGGAAAACTAATGGAAATTTTCTCACATCCAGGAGAATGACTTGTTTGTCTAATGTCAACCAGAGAATTTCAGAACAAGAGTTCTCCATTGATGTTCACTAGAGAAAACAGACAACAAATGAAGTCACCTTTTTGTGGGCATATCCTGGAAGCTGGTGTGTCCCCACAAACATATCCATTCAAGAGTTAACTGTGATTTTGGTGTTATTGTGACAAAAATCATAGATGAATGTATGGAGGTGGAAGAAGTATGAATGCATCACTTTTGTTCTACCAGGAGAGAACTTGCCTCAGAAATGCACACCCGTGACACTGAGCTGAGAGTGCCTCACTCCTGACTCTGTTTCTGTGCTGCTTTCAGCTGGGGTAGAGTTAATTTTCTTCCGAGAGGGTGGTACAGGGCTGTGTTTGGGATTTGTGCTGAAGAAACAACAGTTTCTTGGCTGTCTTTGGGGAAGAAGGTGGAGGAGGATGTTCTTAACAGAGGATGTTGTGTCAAAGATTACGTCCTGCTTTTTTGCATCAGCTGAATTGCAAGTAAAAAGTGAGGATGGGCACTGGATTTTCAGCTGTAGTGGATAACCTCTAAAAAGGGGTAGAAAAGAAAATCCTGTGGCTGTTCAGCCTACAGCTCTGGTCATCTTTAGCTAACTAGAAACTAATCAAATGCTTGGTCTGTCTTTATTAATAATTTAAAATAATTTGTGATGGTTTCACACCAGAGAAAACAACAGATAGAAGTAGTGGCATCAAGAGCACATAGCTGTATTTTAAGAAGTATTTTTAAAGTTCCTGCTGGGAAGGAAAGAATCCATAGAGATGCAATCAGGAAAGTTTCTATAGCACAGTATATATTTATATATATATACATACTACATATGTATACAACAAAATATATATACAACTACAGTCGTTGTAGTCTTATTTCATTTGACTTCTCAGTGTGAGCAGTGCTTGTCTTTCCCCCAGTGTAGGGCACTTGCTTATTCCCATGGTCTAGAGCTGGCACCTATCAGGCAGCTTCTCTGTATCTGACCAAACACGGACTGTCTCACATTCAAATATTAAATTTTTTTTCTGTCATGCCTAACTGGGTCCATTATAAATGCTCTTTCTGGAGAGCTGATAGGAATGTCAAGGTTCTGCCTGTGGTAATTCAGAAATGTTGGGACCCTTAGTAGTTGTTAATATAGAGAAAACAATACTCTAGAAAGGAACATGTTTAGTGAGTAAAAGTGACAATGAAGGGTTTAACTGTAGAGACAATCAGGAAATGTACTTTTGATCCTCAAATACAATCAATGGAAGGTGAAAAGAGAAAGAATTCTCAGACAAAACTCCATTTTCTCCAGTTTTGTGCTCGCATTTTATAAGTTCTTGACATTTCTCTACTATGAAAATTTTATTTAGATTGAAATGTTTGGGGGTTTATCCCCCAAAAGATAATTTTTTTTTCACTAAAAAAGGTTGAAAAACAAATTTCAGCCAGCCTCATTTAGTATTTTATATGTGTACCTGTCACCCAGGTTGGTCATGTGTTCAGCATACATGATGCAACCCTGGAGTCTTCAAGGATTTAAATCACTCACTAAAAAAAAAAAAGGAAAATTAAAACTGTTGTCTCCCAGATATATTGTTACTATTTAAAAATCAAACTGAGAAGTAGGACACACATTACTTGGGAAGGAGGGAATCTTTCAAAGTGTTTAGGGTTTGGAATAGGTTCACCAGGATGTACCAAAGAAGTGCTGTCTGAAAAGTGGTATGAACAAAGGAACAGTTTTTGATGGTCCCTATGATTATTTATTTTAGTACTGTTTGTCACTCAGCACTACTTTCCCTGGACTCTTTCCCTCCTTCTTGGTAAACATAAAGCCAGTCCTATTTTGGATAGCAGTATGCTTCTGGCAATCATCATTCTAAAATATCTGTCAAGTTGGTTGAAGAAAGACCTTATTTAAATTAAAATTTAAATTAATTTTTAAATTAAAATTGGTGGGGCACCTATTAAATAGTTGATCTGTCCAGTAAGACCAAGGCTCACAACTTTAACCAAATGCTGCTTCGGATACTTTGAATAAGGATATTCAGATTCCAAATCATAATGGGGCTCATTGTCTTTCCCCTTGTCGGTAAAGTGATTTGGATCTACACGAGTAAATAAGGAAAACACAAGGCAAATATGTTGGGGAACATAATCCTGTCATCTAGAATTCACGTGTCATCTAAACATCACAAGTACCTGTCCCCTTGCTTGTCCTGAGAGACAATTCAGACGTTATCACTATTTCAGACCATTGTGAAAACAACCATAAATACATGCATTTGGGTGACAATCATAAATATGTGAAATGTATTGCCTACGTTGAAGTCTGTAGTTCAGTCCCTGGGAAGAAAAAAAGTTACATATAAAGAGTTTATAGAATGTAAGAGCAAGGGAAGGAATTTGTGCTGAAGGCAAAATCTCCAACTCCATAAATGTCTGACCATTTAAACTAGGGGAATCACTGTAAGTGCTTCATGCTCCCTAACACATCCATTCTCATATTGGATGATTTCTGTAGCCCTTTATACCCATTGTGGCAAATTGCCAGAAAAAGGCATACTTTAGCTGCTCCTTATTAAGAAAAGCATCTGAGGAAAATTTCTGAGAACTAGACTTTCAGTTCTCTGTCTTCTACATTTTCATGTTCTTAAAAAGGAATTTTTATTGCCACCAAAGGACCTTCAGCACAAATATCTCCGGGTTTGAAAGCAAAAATGGAAAGCATTGTTTACTGATAATTTGTAAAGTTTTGTGTGCATTTTAGAGCACGTTTTATGTACAGAAAATGTGCACATCTGCCAGCAGAATAAGGGCTCGTGTCTGAACTGCCAACAGCAATAGACTGCTCATGTATCAGGAAGGGTTTGTCAACTGCTCCCTTCTTTTAATTTGCACGGTTAGTGCTGTGAGGTTTATGCAAGGCAGCTCTCAGGGGAGGGGACTGAAAGTTCTTTGAAGTCCTTTGTGGTGGCTGTCTAATCTGGAGAAGAGGATTACTTTCTTTCTGCCAGAAGCACATGACAGTTTGGTAATTAATGAGCATCATAAAGTTCTCTTTTTCTATTAGATACCCATTAGTAAACCTGGGATGGTTGTCATTTTGGACAAAACCATGCATATCCTCATTTTATCCCAACATCAAAGGGGATCTCCTACTGTCTGATGCTGAATGCTCTAATTGTGTTTGCGTTTGGTGGAGTTGGTGCAGAATGCATCTGAAACAAGCCTTGGCATAAACTGTAGGTCCTGTGATTGGACACACAGCCTGAGCCTTCCCAGAGCTAACAGCTTAAATGAGTGGTGGGTTTCTCTATTATTTTAAACATACTGCTCTCTTCCTCCCCTCTCTGTCTGTTTATGCTATTTGTTTTCCTTTGAGAATATGGGAATTAACATACTTTCCACATCCATATCACGCTGAAAAAAGGAAAGCACTGTGTTGGGCTATTTCCCTTTCCCCTTTTGATATAGTATTACAAAAAGTCTTTCTTTAGGATTTAAGAGCATTTCAGGTATTAAAGCTCTCTTGGGTTGTCTTTTTCACATTATTCTGAAAGTACAGAATGGTTTCCTGCTCTTTATATTTGGCTCTTTTATACTGAAACAGTTGAAAAGTCCTAGTCTGTGGACTTTCTCTTTTTGAGAAAATGTCACCCTTTCTTCCAAAGGGTCCAGTTTCTGAATGCAGTGTAGTTTCTTCAACTGCATTTAATCTCCTTTAGAAATAAGAAGAATGGCTAAGCAGCCAGTTTTATATATTCTGAATTTAAGATTTTTTTAAAGGTCAGATGCTCATCCTATACTCAAAATCTGTGCCGAATGCAGGCTGGAAAGAACTCAAGGATATGCAGCCGCCTTTTCTATGCACAGGGTTGGACCAGAAAGCTCCACTGTAATGAAATGTGATGGCTTCAGAGCGACTGCTCAGTTGTGAAGCCTAAAGAGGAATATACATACTTAAGATTCCTTTTGCTTTGTTTTCTCTTATATTATTTTATCTTTTTAATAGGATTATGTCTGTACTGTTTGGAATATCTGATGGGCACAGAGCTCTTGTTCAGGGTTAGTCTGGATGCTGTATGTTGTGACTGTTAACTCAGTATTAGCAAAACAAAGTATTATTAATTTTCACATCTCATGTGGTGAAAAAGCCCTGGTGTCCTAACAAAGGAAATGTAAAACCTTCAGTATAAAAACACATAAAATAAAGCTAACTGGCTTTAACTGGCCAAAATGTTTAGCATAATCAGGGGCACCCTGCAGTATGGGTGTAAAGGAAACTGACAGAAATAAATGTTCCTCCTTTATAGTAAAACTGAAATAGAGACTGAAATGCTTCTGCAATGAAAGTGTACCTTCCTTGCTAAAATCCCTGGCAAGATGAACCTGGGTAAATAAAGAGACAGATTAATCACAATTGGAAACTATCTTTTTTCAGATGATATCTTAGATCTTTAAAAGAATATAAAATAATAAATACAATTACTATGTTTGCTGTATCTAGGACCTGACCTTTCAATCATGATTTTCTGAGTCATCCTTGACCTTAGGAGAGGAAAGGGGTAAGTAATACCATTGAAGATATAAAACAACTCGTAAACATAATCCCTTTATTCTCTCACATTTCAAATTGGAACTGGTCAGAAAATTCATTGTGGAACAGCTCTTCATTGCAAAATGGCAATCCATATAAATGTTTCACTTTTGACAATGCTCTCTGTATTAAAATATTGGAGCAGAATATTTGAATAGGCTTGAAACAGAAGTTCTTTATATTTTTGGAATAGAACATTTTGACCTTGTAAAGTAGCTTTTGAGCCTATTGTTTAAAGTTTAGAAGACAAACTCTTTTGTAACAGGAAAAGCCTAAAAATCAGAACCATCAGTTTAAACACAAAAAGAACTTAAAAAAATTTATGAAAATAAATAAAGAGCTTTTTCCTCATTTAGAATTAAAAAAGAAATTGTGCGATTTCCTACATAGCAGAAAACTTACATTCTGCACAGCTCTGACCCCAGCTGTAATCCTGACAAAGGCTTGGACCATTGTAGCAGTTTGAAACTCTTATATTTGGTTGTAATATTTACTTTTGTTTAATTTTCTTTAAATGAATGCATGGAATCACATCTGGATTCTTTTAATTGCTAAAGTGAAAATTATGGGTGGCTGGGATAGTTTGTGGTCCTTGCAAAATCAGTCTCCTGCCAGTTTGTACACAAAAGGCCATTCCATGTTTACTTCTGAGGTTGGTACATTGAATTTGTGATTGACTCTAGACACAAACTTCATGTGTGTTCCACACCGTAGACTCCAGCATCCCACGCAAATGGGTGGTTGGGGCTGGAAAAGCCAGAGGCCAGCTGGTGTTTAATTAGGCAAGGAATGGGAAGGGCAGCAAAAAGGGCTTCTGCAAGTGTATCAGCAGGTAAAATGTGTGTCTGCTGCTGAATGAGGTGGTGGGCCCGGTGCCAAAGGACACAGAGAGGGCCAGGGTGCTCACTGAACTCTTCAGCTCACTCTCTCCTGGTAAAACCAGCCTCCAGCAGTCCCAGGTTCTTGAGCCTGGTAAGAAAGTCTGAAGCAATGAAGACTCACCTTCAGCGAAAAAATGTCACATTAGGGGGTGTTTAAAGAAGCTGGATGTACACAAGTCCATGGGAACTGATGGGATGCACTCATGGGGGAGCTGGCTGATATCTCTGTGAGGCCACTCTCAGCTATCACTGAAAGGTCACTGCTGTTGGGGGAGGCATCTGAGGACTGAAATAAAGTAAGTGTGACACATATCTTCAAGGAGGACCAAAGGAGGATCTGAGAGTTACAGACCAGTCAGCTTCACGCTGATCCCAGGGAAGGCAATGGAGCAAATGTTCCCAGAACCCATTTCCAAGCATGCTTAGGACAGAAGGTGACTGGGAGTGCTCAGCACTGATTATGAAAGAGGGAAATAATCCTGGCAGCCGTCTATAAGAAAGGTGGATGTTGCAGAGGATATCGTTCATCTTGACTTCAGTAAAACTTTGACACTGTCCAGCACAGTAGCATCCTTGCTGACAGAGGGATGGAGGATGGTCTGGATGAAGGCACAGGGAGGCGGCTGAACCCTGGCTGAACTGCCGGGCTCGGACCCTTGTAATCAGCTGGGGGTGACACCAGTGCTGTACCCAAGGAAGCAATACAGCAGCCAAATACTGTTAAACCTCTTCACTCATGACCAGGGGGAGGCTATGTCGGCTTTTAGGTTGTTGGTCCTGTTTGGCCTGATTTAAGACTGATACATTTAAACTCCTTAACTATTTGCCAGGATGCCGTAATTCTGAGTACGATTCCATTGTGTGAAAGATGAGCTATTAAAATATGAGACATTATAGTAAAGAGAATATAGAATTTATAAACAAAAGTTCCATTATCCGTCTCAGTGGTTTGTGCTACAGAAAAGAATTTGTGGAGAACCATAGGGTATTCAACAATAATCCAACAGCGGGGAAGAGCTGAAGTATATTCTTTTTCCATAGAGATTTATGCTGATTTGTAGAATTTTAAATCCAGTTTTATTAATGCCTTCCCACTCGCAGTAGGAAATACTCAGAACATATGAGGAAACTGTCTTATGAAACAAGATTTTATTTTAATAATGTGGATATTATTGTACAGCTACTCAGACATAAAGAGAATGAATAGTACCTCATGGGTCTCTTGAAATCAGTATGGAGCCTCCAGACCAGCTCAGTGGCTTAGTTGAACTCGGTGCAAGAATTTTCTTCCTCTCTTCCATGGGGACTATACTAATTGAACTTCTTCAGTTGGTCTGAAACACTCATGATCCACTTTATTTTTCTGTGGTAGGTAGATCAAGAATTGCTGAACAGGGCACTGGTCTCTAACAGTGAAAAAAAGCAGATGCCTGGGGAAGAGTATAATAGGGTTAACATATCATGATACTTCCACTCAATCATCTCTCAGTTTCTCACTACTTGTTATTCAGGGATTCTTGAGTCTGAAATGACTTCTCTGTATTTAGAAATTGTCAGTGGATTTCCCTTATGTCGGTTTGCCCTATCTTTCCTCGAGCCTATGTAAGCTATGGTACTCCCACTGTTTAGCTGGTTAGGAGTACCAGAGGAGTAGAGATTGCATAGCTGTTCTTGCATGTGTTTTGTCTGCTTGAGGTTGATGGGAATGGCTGATCTGGTCACAGTGTCTTTCTGGACAAGATCTTTCTGCACAAGAGGGCTGATTAGAGCAGACCCTAAGACCAGAGCAGTTAGAAACTTTTTCTGGTGCCATTCTAACTTGTTGCAGAAACAAAAAACACACCTTGAAACATTCCACAGAGCCACAACTACACATACAAGAATTGGCTTAACACACTGTAATTTACATATTGACTGTCTTCTGTATGGTGACAGAGGTGTGATCTCTCACACTTTTGAACATCCCACTTGAGCCTTGTCCAGCTTAGTAGCATTTTCTTCTCTCTGATCTCCTGAATGTTTTACAGTGCATAACATGCAGGAGTATTCTTTTCGTGTTTAAAAAAAGAAAAGTCACCTCTCCCTTCGAGACCGGGGGCAAGAAGAACCTTAAAATCTTGCTCCGTATGCACAAAGTGGAATGCATCTCACCCAGCTTTGGCTATCTACAATATCTTCACTTGATCTGGTCACCTGGTCTCCCCTTTTAGCCAAGGGAGGGGAATAACCCGTTCATCTGACCTATTTCAAATGTCTATATTAAGATGAGACAAATCATGTCCTAATAGGTACTTTTAGAAGATGATTCATTTCAACTTCATAGAGACATATAAAATAGGTCACATGAATCACCCATTGCTCTCCATTGACCGTAGAGGAAGATAAATTCCACCTCGTATATTTTCAGGAATTTGTATTTTTTAAAATCTAAATTTGGATTAATAAATAAGACACTGTTCTCTTATTGTGTGAAGGTGGTATTAGCAGCAGTGA
The DNA here is from genome assembly GCA_013397865.1 of Struthidea cinerea. Taxonomy (NCBI): domain Eukaryota; kingdom Metazoa; phylum Chordata; class Aves; order Passeriformes; family Corcoracidae; genus Struthidea; species Struthidea cinerea. The sequence continues at coordinate 4,347,939 of VZTI01001048.1, read as the reverse complement.
TCCAGCCACAGTCCTATATCTGCCTTGTGATCCTGAAGGAGTCTTACTGGGAAAAACTCTCTTAAGACATTGCAAGAGGCTTCTGCAAGGGAAGGCAGTAGGTAACGCTGTGAGGAAGTACAAGGTGTGTGGTTCATGTGCCTGAGTTCTTTCACTTGTCTGCCCTTTGGCTGCCAGAACAGAGGCAAAAGGGAAAGCCTGCTATGATGCACCCTGTCTTTGCAGGATGCTGGCAGAAATGCTGCCTTGGTTAGACGTGGTCTGGCGCTGGTTCAAAACCACCATGGCAAAATTATGAATGCTAGGAGAAGAATTGAGGGCTTGTTAGTTTTATGCAAATCACGGAATTCCTGTAGCTTCTGTCATGTATTTGAAAATGCACAATGCAAAAGGACACAGAAAGTGGAACAGAGCAGCAAAGTGGATCTCCATGGGTTATCTTCATTCAAACTAATGCAGCTTATCTGCATGCAATAATTATGTCATTAATGCCATATGAAATTGTTGCAGATGTACAGTGAAGAGGCCAGGTATTCAGCACACAAATTAAATCAATGTGCAATGTGCTTGGTAGATGCAAAGTCTTGTAACACTGATAGTTAATGGTAAAAGAAAGGCAGAGAAGTATAAATAAAAGTTCAGAGTTTACTTGGTCATTTCATATCTGTCCATCTGCCAGTCCTTCAGAAGTTTCCATGTAGAAGTGAAAAAGACTTCACTTTTAAGCTCATTTAAGATAGTGTCTTATCTGTATGAGTCAGTGTTGTGGTTTCATTGGATGCACCTTGTAAGAAAAAACTAAGTAAATTTTGAAAACAAAGCTGTTTTCCACAGCAAAGTTTAGAGAATATAAACTAACAGCAAGGACAATTTAGATCAAGCTGTTTGTGCTGTGCTGGTGGCCTCAATATAGTTGAACTGCATTAGTGATTCCTGTTTTCGTTGCAAGGAATTCCTCGCACACGGGGCTCTGTCCATGTCTTGTCACCTGGAGCGTTTGTGTGCTGTGCTGGGCAGTGCTGACACGCTCTTTGCTCCTGCTGTGTGCCTGCATCTCCCTGGGTCTGTGCCTGAAACGAGCCTATTGCTGATTCAACAGCCTTGATGAGCTGCTGAGCGCTGAGCCAGGACCATGCTCAACAGTTTGGATCTTTTCTGGTGTAGTCTTGTGTAATTCATCCCCAAGACTGTCTGTGGACTACAGGCAGCTGGGCTCTGCTCGGTCCTGCAGAGCAGAAACACACACAGGGAAATGGAGAAGGGCTGTTTCTGTGCCTCTGCTCCTCACCAGCGTCAGTCCCTGTATTCCTGCTGCATCACAGGCTTTGTGTCAGCCCCACTCCCTGGTGTGCACAGGGCACCTGTGGGGAAAATCAGTAGTAACCAATGACTCAACGCATAAACAACTTGGAGATAAACCTGATCGTTTATTCTGCTGTATCTTAATGTTCAAAAGAAGGCATTCTTTTATAGCCAAGTTTTTTTCAGAATGACAAAATTCTTGTGGCAAGTTACTGGAGCCAGATTTGTACAGTGCCATGGTGGTCCAGGCATAGTTTTTAGAGCAAAGTTTTCTTTCTCAGATATGGTTATGAGTGTTTGCCAAAACACTTTGGAATTGTTATAATTCATACAGAGCTCAAAAGATAGTTTTACTAACATTTTTTATCCTTTTCAGATATCTATTAAGTTAACACTTCTTACATTTACTTATTTGTAAGCATAACACCAACCCTGTTTACTACAGCAACAGAACTTCAACAAACTTTATGCTTATTTAAAAAAAAAAACAAAAAACCAAAAAAAAAAACCCCAGCAAAGCTAACACAGAAGTGCTGTGCTGAACCACCACACATTGAATTCAAGCCTTTCACATTTCATGAGAGTTTTGCAAATGCTATCATGTTGGAAATCAGGCCTGGGTGACTGTCAAACTCTGTAGTTTCAAATATGCTGAAAATACTCCAGAGATGGAACCTAAATATGGAATATAGGTGCAGATCCTGATTCTTACATTTTCTTTCCAAAGTTCACAGATTTGTCAACATATGACAGTACAAGACTTTACCACACCATAGTTGTAAATAATAAGACAGTGATCAAGCAACTTTCTCCTTCCTCCACCCCTTGCTGTGGGTTGCCACTTTGTCAGAAGTGACTTTTACACAGGCAGTGTGCTCTGAAGGTTTGACTGGTCTTGCTTTGTTCCCATGCCAATTGTTTTTCCAGCAATAATTTTTCCTTTTTCAGAAAGCAAAGCACCAGTGAGGAGTTACAAAAATAAAAAATGAAAACAGGAATCCAGCTTCTTGTAGTTTAAAAAACCCCAGCAACATTGAGCAAGTAGCAGCGGAGTGCAGGAGCTCAGCCGGCTTATCTGACAGTAGCCATTTGCTTTAATGCAAGACGTGTTTCTTTTGTCCGTGTGCAGTGAGTATCCTCCAGAATGGATATGAAAAGTAATAGGGAATTGTATGATTTAATGGTGACCCTCAGTGCCATGCTTTGAACAGACCTGTGATGTCTGTGTTGTCAGCTGTGGAGTGGGGCTCTCTTCAGTCATCAAAGAATTTTAGTAGAGTTTACAGTCTGCTGTTTACATTATTGGCCATTACTTTACTCTCCTGAATACAGTTTAACTATTCCACCACCCCTGTGATGAGTATTCTTTTCGGCAGCAGCAGTCCTCACAGCCTCGGAACATTGTTTTTGGACACAAACATACACAAGTTATTAGAACACAAGATCAAAGGAGGTGTCCCACTGTCTTCCTTTCAATGCTCCCATTGTGTTTGTATGCTGAAGCCTGCTAGAGAGTTAGAACCAGAGAAGGGGGAGAAGGGGGGAGGAAACCTTTGTACAAAGGTACTTGTCACTGAGAGAAGCCCATAAAAGATGATGTGAGAAAAGACACCAGGTGGAGTATAAACCACCCTTATTGTTAAGAAATGCAAATAAAAATCCTCTCCTACATTAAAACTTTCTTACTTGTCATTTCTTAGATGCTAAAGGAAAGGTTCTGATTATTGAAGTCATGGCAGTACTTTTTACTTTGCTTCTTTTCTTTTTATATGCAGCACACTATACACGATGTTGAAAAAAGTTATTTTTCCTCTTTCCCTGCCTATTGTTACAGTTGTTAGCAAATTTCATCTCACCAAAATATTCACTGGAAAAAGAAAACTCAGAAAAATCACACTTTTAAATTTCTCAAGGATTCCCTTTTATGAAGGACATCCATAGTTTTGGATTAGTAAATAAACTGCAAGTTCATTTTATTTGGATGGGAACAGTGTTTTCCTTGGGGAAACTATGACAGAAAAAATCCTGCTAATTTTGTAGGATCTTTGAATTTATTCTGGTCAATCTGCAGTCAGATTCCAAGCAAACAGATTCTAGATCCAAAATCCAGTAAAATGTACTGAAAAAGCCAATTGCTTCTAAATTGCTGGGAAAGCCCTGGCCCAGGTTCCTCAGCTTCCGAGAGATACATGGGAGCAGAAGTCTCACTAGTTTTAGGCAGCATCAACTGTTTTATTCACCTTTCCACTTTTCTGATCAGCTGAAATCCAGATTACTGAGTTAGCTGTGCAAAGATCTTTGACAGAGAAGTTGCAGGACATAACAGGTGGCAATTAGGAATTCACAAAAAGTAAGCATTTCTAAACTCAAGCCTTCACTGAAGGCAGCTGCTGATGTGGACTTTCAGAGTAATAGATGGAGAAAACAAACATTAACCTAGCATGAATCTTTATCCTCATCATCATGGATTCTTCCATTTTAAGACTTCTAAGACTCGTTTTCCTGAATACCATGAAAAGAAGATGTGATACTACCTGAAAAGGAGTATTTTAGTGGGGGCAGTACAAAGGACGACTGGCTGTCTCCTGGTGGTTGTTGTGGAAAACATCTCATCTACTGAATCAGAACTTGTCACCCTGAACTACCAGCCCTTAAACTTAACATTTATCTCTATCTGATGGGTTTTCTTGGCTTTAAAGAGAGGCAAAAGAGAAAATACTTTAATCATGGAAACGATATCCACTGGAGTATGGAGACATAGTGGTTTAACAGTCTGGGACTATGAAGTTAGCCAGGGTTTCCTTCAGCCAATCATCACAGGCTCTCAGAATATTTATAGGAATAATCTTGAAGAAGGCCTGGAAAAATTTCTCATGGTACCTGAGCATGTGCAATATCTGGCAAGTGATGTAGTGAATGTGCTCATTTGTGATAGGCATCTTTCTGCTGCACAGACACTGTTTCAACTTGCTGATCACTCTTTCTTCCCCCTCTAGGGTCAGGGCAGTTGCTGACATCCAAGAAAAACCCAAGGAAAACCTGTGAAGCAAGTATGTTTGGAGTTGAAAGAATGCCACAGTGCAGACTCATGCCAAAGCTTTGAGGCAATAAGCTAAGGATGCACAGTTGCTAAAGCCAGGAGGTGCTAACATGCCAGATTGCAAAAATGCCTAAGGCAAAAGCGCTGAAAAAACTGCCAAGACCAGAGGTACAAGGACAAAGGCCTGAAAGCTAAAACAGCGTCTTGTGACAGGCATCCCATTTATGTGTTGGGAATGAGCAGTCAAAGCACTCATGTGGTCACCAAACCAGAATTTAAATGTTCATAAAAGGGTTTGCGGCCCTAAAAGCATCAGCAGGGTAGTGATTGAGGCAGCTGTTGAAGAGGTATCACTGCTGTGGGCAGTTCTTTGTTGATGGAGTAAAAGGGGTTTGGTTGGAACGTGGTTGAAATGGAGGCTGAGTGTGGTCTGTGACCATCTGGGATTCTGAGAGTGAAGAGGTTAAAAATTCTTTATCAGCTGGATCCTGGAAATATTAAGATCTTAGATATAATCCGTGTTGTCCCTGGCAATGCTGCTGAGAGCACCAGAAACATGAAAAACTCATATGTTTTTTCTTCACAACGGAGCAACCTTTTCTTAAAACACTTCTGTTCAATATGGACTCAGATTGTTTAAGGCAGAGGAAGAGCTACACAGTTTGCACTTCACAGCTTCTGTGGGCCTTTTTTTTTTTTTTTTTTTTTTTTTTTTTTTTAAGAATTACATAGGGCTTTTCCACTTTCAAAAACACATGTTAACCCTCACTTATTCTGGAGCTGGTCTAGCATGACCAGCATGCCACTTCCAGGTGGAAGAGAACAGCACCCACCTGAGACTGTGGGAGGCCAATACCAGACTTCTTTCATCTCCAGCTGGAGGGAACATGGCAGGAGAGGGGAAGTAAAGGAAAGAGATAAAGCAGAAGAAAGCAGTATCTTACCACTACCCAAACAGGAAAATCAGTGTGATGCTTTCATCTATCAGGTAACTCTTGCTATTGCAACTATTGTCATTAATTTTGCTATGCTATTAAATATTGAAAATTAATGCCTAGAATTGTCTTATTCACTTGTTCCTTGGCTAAGATGCATTTCCTATCATCAACTGCTTTATAGTATAGTAAGGTTCAAAAGGGTTTTCCATCTTCTGAAGAAGTACAGTGTAGTCAACACTAATGAAAGGGCAGTGAATAATACTCTATGTCATAGCTTTCTAACTTTAAGAATTCCACTGAGGTCACTGGGTTGAATTGGAGATGCTTTAATCATTAGTACTGTTTTGTGAATGGTGTTCTTTACTCTGATATTTTACTAGACGTCACTACTTAACACATTTCTGGCCCCATGGAAGGAAAAACAAAAGGCTTTGTCTGCCTCGAGGTCCCTGTAGTTTGAGGATCATTATAATTCTACTGAGTCAGTCTTGAGGTTCCTGTTTAGTTGTTACACCATGCTAAATCCTCCTGAAATCAACTGGAATTTTCTGAGGAAAGCCATGCTAAGAATCGCAAGATTTGCCACTTCGAGAGTAGCTAAAACTTACTTTCTCCCAGGTGGAGGAAGAATTACCTACAGTTGTGATTCATACCCAGAGTAACGTAATGAGCTTGGAATTGAGTTACTCCTGTGCCCAAGCAGTACAGTCATGAATCCCTTTGTGCATGGAGTCAGTTACTGACGTTTGGGATTCTTTTGTCAGATTTGCTCTCCTGTGAAAACCTTCGTTTTTCAGGGTATGTCGTCGACTGTAATTAGAAAGGGCTTGCTTTAAACTCTAACAAATGTTGTGTATGTGAAGGCAGTTCTGCACAAGAGTGGCCGTGTTATGAAGGCAAGTTCTTTGACACAGGTGGACCTCTGTAATCTGCTGTGAAAGCCAGGGCTTCTTCCCCCAGCCACTTGTTCAGACCTGCTGAACTCGTGGCATTTCTAAGGCCTCGTTTTATTCCCAAGGGCTGAATGACGGAGGTACCATCTCACAAGATGCATGGATAGACCCATCCCAGTTGGGGTCACTTACGCTAAGCTGTCCTCTATTTCTCATGAACAGTGAAGATAAGTGATATTACAAATGAAAGACTTGCTGATGAAGTTTTAAAGGGTACTTGCATATATGCCAACCCGAGATATTAGGATTTAAAATTTCTTAATATGGATCAGAAAATTTTTACACGTTTTCACACTCTAGGTGAGGTTCATGCCCCAATGAGCCTGCTTCATCTAAATCACTTTTACCCTCCCCAAAACAAGAGACAATCTTCAAAGGAACAAATATGTCTCTTTAAATACACAACATAAAAAATGGGCCAAATAAATTATTAAAATACATGAAAAAGAAATTCACAAAATATGTATGTTATTAGCTATTTGACAAGCAATTGATGTTGTTGCAATGGTTGCATTTCACAATGCAAGGGCTTTCTCTGCTAGACAGATAAATAGTTGGAATAATGTTAGAAATGACTTTGCAATCATCCAAAGAACAATTTGGTTTGAAATGGTCCATTTAATGGCATTGCATTGGCTGTGCTGCGCAGTTGTTTCATACCAGACCTTCACCACATCCATGTGCTTTGGAATTTCTTCTAAAAATGAGCTCCAATCCTGACCCTCCTCTCCCAGTCCCAATTCCCTGCAGAAGTGTTACTACATATGCTTTGAATCTTTTTTTCAGATGAGCTCCCAAGTCTAACTCCTTCCTCCCTGTGCTTGAAACATATGGATTTGAAAGCACAGATGTGGCCTTGAAGTTTTTGGACCAGGCCCATCTGGGTCAAACCCTACATAGTTTGACTAGTAGTTTTTTGAGTTAAATTCTCAGAAGTCTTCATTTTTTCTTGTTCTGGATCTACTACGCACTCTCTTTTATCTCTCCTAGTTGAACTACAAGGATCTCAAGGGAGATGTGATTTTCATAAACAGAAATATAATGACCAGCCAGAGGAAGAAAGCAAATTTTTAATGACTGTGAGAATTATCTTTATGAAACAGCAAGTTTCCTTTTAGTTTATGCTATATATAAAAAATATACCATTCATAATTTGGAGAAGTAGGGGAGATTCTTTGTAAGTCTCATCTACTTAACTAATAATTAAAAAAAGCTGAGAGAGACTTTGTCCTCCTGCTGCCAACATTTTGAATCACTGAGAAAGGGTTCTGGACCTGACCCTGAGAACTGCATTTTGGCATTAACAGTGACTTCATTAGGATCACTTGTGTGCGAAGGGATGCCCGTGAAAAACGATTTGCAGCACTAAGTCAGTAGAACAACTGCTTTTCCAGACATGCTGGCTTCCTTCGCAATCCAGATACCGCGAAGTAGGGACAGGAGGGGCTCAGCACCGCACCCGGGTACAGGGGTGGCGGGAGGCAGCGTGCGGACATCCCGCCGGGCGTGCGGGGTGCCCGGACCCTCCGGCATCCCCGAGGGGTGCCGATGGGGAGCCGCGGCTGGGACCCGGCCCCGCGGCCCGTGGGGGGACGCTGCTGCTGCGCGGGCGGGGGCGGCGGCCCCGCGGGGGGAGA
>VZTI01001048.1:4299793-4339751 GCA_013397865.1 Struthidea cinerea | reverse complement strand
TCCCCCCTTTTTCCTTTTTGAGCCTCCAAAAGGCTCACTCGCCTCTTTCATCTGCCGCCGCGGCCCAATGGGAAGGCGGAGGCTGCCTGCAAGTGGTCTAATCTCAATGAGGTGTCAATCATGTTCCCCGGTGGGTGAAGTAAGGTCTTTTGTAACCGCCTCTGTCTTTGGGAAAGAGAGGAGAGAGGAGGAAGGCTGGAGCGGAGAGGGGGACGCCGGATCGTGCTGCAGGAGAGGAGCTGAGCTTTGAGCTCGCTTGTGCGTTAGCAGGGAGAAGCGGAGCACATGGATTTCTAAACACGCTGGGATTTTATATATCTATAAAAAATAACAACAAGCGAACCTGACCCTACTGAAAACAGTCAAATGAATCGTAATTGCAGATCAATGCAGAGAGATGGGGAAACTTCACTCGAAACATGGTTAGTTCCTTTCACTTGCTACTTCCTTAGCCCCTTCCCTTTATTCGGATTTTAGTCGGTTTGTTGCTGTGATTTTATTCTGGTGTCTAACGATTTTCCTTTATTATTTTCCTCACACACTTTCCTCCGGATCTGCCTAGCTGCCGTTTGTAAACCCAGAGAAAGTCCAGAAGGTAGGGATGGCTCCTCACTGTTAGCAACTTTGAACGCCTTCCCCCGGTCCGGCTGGCTGCTCCCGGCCCCCTGCCCTCTCCCCTCAACTTTCCGCCGCGCTTTGCGCTCTGCGCGGCCGCCCCGGTCCCAGTCCCGGCTCCAGCCCCAGCCCCGGCCGGGCTCGGGGATGGCCGCGGGGGTCGGGCGGGCTCTGCGGGTGGCTCAGCGGCGGCATTGTCTCCTCTTTTCTAGGTGATAGTTTTGCGGTGAACGCCTCTCTGGCTCGCAGAGGGCTGGAGGACTGGATGGTGAAGCAGAAATACTCCGGGGGCAGCAGCAGCGGCGGCAGCAGCTCGGGACTCCAGCACGGCTGCCAGCACCGCGCCGTGTGCAGGCTCTCCAGCGCCAGGGTATGTCAGCTTCCTCGCTGCCCCCCGCCCCTTCCTTTTGAAATAGTGAAAAGCAAAAGCTCTTTCTACATCCCTCTTTCCCTCCCAAGGGGCGGTTGTGCAAAGGAAGGTTTTCTTTGCCCTAATGTTACTCCGAGGCGCTGCCCCGTGGGTGGTTTCCTTCAGTCCTTTGATGAAGTTAGGAGCTGCAGAGCAAACTTGGTGAGGGTACAAAAGCCAGAGGAGTAAGGGAACCTGACTGGTGGTGTCTGGGCAGTACGATTAGAACAAAACCTTTCACAAACAGGAACAAACAATCTTTGGGGAAAGCCCAGCACCCAGCCAATGTGCGATAGCTTGTGATCCCTGATTAGTACACAAGTTTGCCTGTGACATTTTGGCAGGCAAGGAGAAGTCTCCGAAGAGTTATTGTTATTTATTTGCTCTTTGCTAATAACGTGAGGCTGACTTAATCCACAAGAATTACTGTGCTAGTCACTTGTCCTGGTTGTTTCACTGGTCACTTTCCACCCCTTCTCTTTCCTTCAGTCCTTCATGTAAAGCAGGGCTGGAGGAAACGTTTCAGTTGCCGTTTTCTTTTATTTATTTTTAATGTTGTCTCTTTAAACAAAGAGGCATGATGGGAGGTAAACAGACTTAACATTACTTAGATATGGTCCTCATAGTGTTTCAGGGTGTGATCCAGAGCTTATTGATGTTTACTGAAAGACTCCCATTGACTTTGGATCAAGCCCTGAAAGCTTCATCACTGGAAAGGTAACCTGAGAGATGGAGAGATTGGAATCTGTGCTTCCCAGCAAGCAGTGTGCCTTTGAAAGCACAAGCAGAGCCAGGGCCACCAAACCTCCTGCCGGCTCTTCGCTTTGTTAGCTACCAGTTGTATTGTCAGAAGCCTGGACTTCTTGTGTCTCAAGGAAAAATTAACTTGAAAGTCGAGAACACTTCATTTTAGGTGGGATGGTAAAGTCAGTAGAAGATATTTTGAGGAGAATAAATTGCGTGAGAGTCACTACAAGTAAAGACGGGATAAGATATTGATCTGTTTGTAACTGATGAGCATAATCACCTTCAACTTGCAAGTATGATTGGTTGAAGTGATACTTATTGTGCTTTACTTGGAAACAATATGTTCAAAGAAAGAAATTCTCATTAATAATAGTACATACTGTGATACAGATGCAAAGAGTAAAATCACATGTTTTTAATTATTTTATAATTATCCCAATTTTTGTAAGTCAAGGTTTTTAGATATGTTCTACCTTTCACATGTACATTTTCTAGAAAAGAAGCTCAACTCGCCAAACTAAACATAGATTTAATATACAAGAGTTAAAGGTAAAAACTCTGACTTCAGTTGGTGAAATGTATTTTCTTCCGCAAAGGTAACTTTCTTTCTGAAAGAGAAAATATCTTTTGTCAAAGATACTTTCTATTCACAACACTCTTCGGTTGGCAGTTTTGTGAGGTCTGCTCAGCTGGAATGATAGTAGAAGAGTATTTCCCCTCTTACTCAAGAGGAAGTCCTCCTCATGATGTCTCAGCAATTAGCAAGCCATTAACTAAATATTAGTCTACAGTTTTAGTACATTATAAAACTGTAAATAGGTTTAAGTGTGTTTAAAAGCACTGTTCCCATGAGGCTTTTTACTGTCATCCTTATAGAGCTGTTTCTGAATGTTGAAAAATATTTGCCATTTATTGCCTAATATATTTGGTAATATCTATATGCGTGTATGGCCTACTAATTGATTTAGTTTAATTGTCATCCTGTCACAGGCACACTGTGACAGCTACATTAAAGTTCCTTTAAAATATGAACTTTTGGAATATGGAAGGATGCATTTCTAATCCTACATTGGAACCAGATGTGCCATATGTACAGTCATTTTGACAAGGATTACAGAGTCACAGCTATTGACTCCATAACTGAGGTTGCACGACTGCTTCTCTTCTGAGATCTCTTTGATCTCTTGTATAATTATACCAAGATACAAATGGAATTTTAGCCTAACCTCTTGGTTCTTCAGACTCCTCAAGATGTAGAAATAGTAGTTTCTTCTGCTAATGGTTAGTCATGGGGTTGTGTGGGACAGTTGTGTAGTCCCCGATAATGCAGTAGTGTTGCACATGAATTGACCAAGGACTCTTCTCCTTACTACTTCAAAATTCATCCTAAAATGTTCAATTAGCTTACAAGGCTCTGTGGAATTTGTGAACACAGTTTTATTGTGTCACAGCTGAAACTGTGTCTTCTCAGTAAAACATGGGTTTTTTTTCCCACAAAATAGATCCCAAGTTGCTGTGTTTGTGACTTATGGCAGAAAGAGCTAGATCACTGATGAGAATATCTGCATTCACAGAAATATACAGCTGTGTTTAAAAAAAAAAAAAAAATGGTCCTAGAAATAATTATCGTAGTAGGAATCCTTAACCAGAGCTTTGTTGATAGTGGTTTTGTTAGTATGTAGGGCCTATTTGGTGAAATTCAGTTTACTTCCAAAGACCTGTTGATAGGAGAGGAGACCACTTACTCTGAAGAGCTTCCAAGACTGAAAATTCAAATATTTGAATAATTTTTATCAGAACTTGGATGTGATAATGCAATTTGATTTGTATTACTCTCTATAAGCCAAAAATTCTGTCTTGGTTTTAGTTGGAAGGCTGTTTCTCTCAAAGACAGACACTGAATTGTTCTGCTGAAGTTAGTCATCCAGGGGAGATGACACTGAAGTTCAGGGGGTTCATGCAGTGTTTTACAAGAGGAATGAGTGACTATTACAGGAAAGCACTAACGGTTCATTTGTAGTCCTCGCTGGAATGATTGAATTTACAGTTGTTGTGGAGGGGAGGTCTTTACATCGCTTCACTCAAGAGGTGTTGGACTTAAGGACGGTTCAATTATATGACACGGTTCCTCCTCCCGAGCAGAAGTTTTGAGAGTTTCTCGGTTAAGAGCAGACTTCCCTCAGCTGATAGGTATGTTGTCCGTGTCGTGTCCTGTCCATCTATCTCTCCCCTCCAATTCACTGAAAGAACAGTAATTAGTGTCCAGCTATTGCCAAAAACACCAGCCTTCTGAGAAGGTTCTCCTGGTAAACTGCTGGGTGAAGGCATGAGCCAGGGGAAGGGGAGTGTGTCCGAAATAAGCGCCTGTGGTGTGTCTGCGACTGGCTGTGCTGGGTGAGAGCTCTGATCTCATTAAACCATTGCCACCCGCCCAGCAGGGGCTGCTCCGCTCTAAGTGTTTTAATGACTCTGGAGGCCGAGGGCTGGCCTGCAGTTTCCACATCATGAAGGATTAAAGAGAAAAGGAATTCTGTTGCATCCATGAAAAGTATGAGGTCCAGAGTCATCTTCTGGTTTCAAAGCTAATTGAAACCACTGAGGCTGTAAATCTGCTAGAGCAACAGAACAGACTTCTTTTGCTGCTCTATGAATGAGTTAACTTGTATCCAGAAAGGTTTTCTGATACTGTGGATTATCCTGTATAATTCTTAAGCTTAAATTTATTCAGTGTGTTTACTTTTACAAACTATTTTTAGAAATTAACATTGTTTGCAAATATTCATGTATTTATTTATTTAACTGAGAAGTAGTTCTGTGCTAGAGGGGGGAATATTAAATATGACATTTGCTTAGTTCCATTTACTTTTATCTTCAAAGCCATAAGAAATTTTACTAGGTTCTTGTGCGTCTCATTGAGATCTGTGCTTGGGAATGGAAAAAATATCGTATTTTTGATTAAATTTCAAACCAACTCTCAATGAGCCTCATTGTAGGTAATCATTATAGGTAAAATAGAAATGACTTCAACGTACCACTTCTGATGAGCTCGTTGGTGCTAGTGATCCTCATGTTCAACCCTAGTTGATGTTAATTAGAGCTGAGTATCTGGTTTGGGACTAATACAGTATGAAATGCTGAGGCACATCAGTACTTCAGAGGTGGGGCTTGTTCTCCATTTGTTCTGTGCCTGTAACTGCCAGTGACATTAATGGGCATTCCTTGCATGGCTGAGAGGAGACAACACCAGTGTCAACTTCACTGCTCCTCTAGTATGATCAATCCTAAATTTAAAAAAAAGCTCTTCCCAGTCTCCCACTGTTAAAAAGTGTGTGTGTGCATATTAAAAATACATTGCCTTATGGAAGACACAGCTGGGTAGGTGATTCATCCAAAATGAAAATAGTAAACAGAAATGAGACTTTTAGTGTTGTGTACATACTATGGCTTAAAGACTGTTGAAATGCAGGATTTAATTGTAGCACTACTTTGGGGTCATTTCATGGGTGGAGTGACATTTGAAAGATTGCCTTCTTACTGGTATGGTGACAAGAGAATGAAAGTTTCCTTGGATGCTATCTTGTGTGACTGCTTGAAGTGATCTTTTTAACTGAAATATAATATTTTCAAGTCCATTAATGTCAGTATTATATAAATAATTATTTTTATTGACTCTGAGGATTATAATAAACAACAGACTCAGCAGTGCTGGATATTGGTATGACTAAAAAGTATTTTAGCACACAAAAATATTATCTATGGCATTTAAAATGAAATTACAAAACTTTGTATTGAGAGAGAGAAAAGCAGAATCTTATTTAGTGTTGAAATTTAGTGCCAACAAACCAAGATAATTTAATTAGTGGTGTACATAGTATATCTTGACAGCTCTGGTTTGGGAAAATTATAATATGAATATTAACAGTCAAAGAGTCTCTGAAAGTGTTAGTGCCATGGTGATGAGATTAATGAATTGGCCAATACTGTAGCAGAAAGCTGGATTCCAAGGGAATTATCCTTGAATGATACCAGTTGGTGCAATTAAAAGCCACAATTCAGTTGCCATATGGAAAGTGTTAGGCATCCTTATATGGTTTCAAAGCTATGTGCCAGAGGTTAAATTGACATATGAAGAAAAGCATAAATTAAATATTTTGTGTTATGAAATTAAAAGTTGACTTTGCTTGAGCCATATGGAGGAGGTAGATGGAAGACTGTCTGTATTTCATCAGGGCTTGTTTTATAGATGTTTCAGATTTAATGTGGTGCACTCTTAATTTGGCATGCTGATTGGAAAGCCGAATGGCCCGTGAAGTTTCTGCAAACAGTCTCATTAAAGGAACTTTTTTTGATCTCTAACAACCCTCTTTCTCCCACTCCCACTAAAGGGGAGTTACTTAGGTTGGTATTTGTAAGGAGAAAGCATATTCTCTGTAGTAGCTGGGTCAAGTCCTCATCTGTGTCCCTTGGGCTACTGATAGTCCCTGATGGCTTAGAGAAACCTTAATTCTTCTGAATGAGGAGGCCGTGGTTACAGCGTATATTTTCTTCTGTAAACTGGGATGAAAAGTAACAACAATACGTTATATTCTTTAATGTCTTAAATGTAAATAATGCAGTCCAGACTTCACGCTAAAACTTTAGTTATAGCAAAAATGGGACATTTGTAGCACATGATTGTTGACATATGGGAATGTTCTTTACAGCAGCATTCATTAACAGAAGGGTTTTCTGTAGGTTTTGAGATCTGAAATAGGACCCTGGAGGAGCTCAGTAAGTGGCTATTTGTATGCACCCTTCAGAAGAAGATCTTAGTTGACTTTTATGGTTTCTTTTGAGTTGAGTTATGAACAGAGGAAAGAGAAGTCTCTTGAGTACTGAAACTTTGTAGGAGTTAGTTTTTCCAAAGTTGGGGAAATAATTGTTCGGTGATGATATTTAAATCAGAATGGAACATTGCTCCCAGTGCTGCAGATGTTGGCCTTTATAGAAATCCTTGCAGATGGATTTTGCTTCGTGAATGTCAGCATCAAACCCTGGTTGGAAAGCAAATGGTAGATGTTCAGATGTACAAAATACTTGAAGTGTTTTTGTTTTTTTTTTTGTAATGGAACCACTTCTTCATATACCAGTTACTTTGAATACCTGTGAGTTTCCAAGCTATGTGATATTTATAGATATCTTTTCATGGAAAGTGAGGTAAAGTTTTAGTTAAAAAAATTAATGTGAAGGAATGGTCAAATATACTTTCTCTGTGAATTTATTTAGTCATATCTGCCAACACTGGCAGCAAAACTAAGCCAGTATTTACTCCTACAGAGTAACTACAGCTATGGGAGACTGAGTTGGACTGTATTCCATTCAAGAATTATTAACCAAGTTCCAAATGCAAAATCTTCATTGTGTCTGATTTTTGAGCCAGCAAAGCATGTTTGTATTGCAATATCTCATGACATTTCTCTTGCAGTGGTGGAAGGCCAGTGGTGCTAGCTGTGGTGAAAGGGCTGTGCTGGCTTTTAGTGTAAGCTAAGAGAAAGGGGAAATGATTTGTGTACCTTCAACCACTGCTCCCCTGGTCTCTGCAAGGGCCACAGCTGTACAGGACATTTACTTTTGGTAGGCTTCTGGATTTATTGTCATCAGAGCAATATGGCATGTATTTTGTCTTCTAATTTGAAGAATTACAAGGGCACTTCTGACCCTGTGAGACATCCTTTTTTGAGTTGGAAAGTCCTGTATAGTTAGTGTATTCCAAACAGACTGCTGCCATGTAACCTCATGTCCACTGTTTAATAAGGACTGATCCGTTGGCTTGCCATGGGACTTGGCTTTCCAACAGGCTTCTGTCTGTAAGCAGGTGTTCAACTGGATTCCCTAATCTCTACATGTTTGTGTCTCACATGACCTGATAGGTGCCCATCATACGTTGGGAATATTTCTGGTTTAGTCATACAGAATCTAATTGTTTAAGGAAGGGAGTTCTGCAGTGTCTTTTGGGGAGGTCCTGTAGCACTTGAGAAAAGGTGGCTGAGAGGGGACTTCGTCAATGTCTATCAGTATCTGAAGGGAGGGTGTCAGGAGGCTGGAGCCAGGCTCTGCTTGGTGGTGCCAAATAATAGGAGAAGAGGCAATGGGAAGAAACTGATGCGCAGGAATTTCCACCTGAACATGAGGAAGAGCTTCTTTCCTGTGCAGTGGCTGAGCACTGGAACAGATTGTCCAGAGAGGGTGTGGAGTCTCCCTCCGCTGGAGAGATTCAAGAACCATGTGGACACAATCCTGTGCCCTGTGCTCTGGGATGGCCCTGCTGGAGCAGGGAGGTTGGACCAGATGACCCACTGTGGTCCCTTCCAGCCTAAACCACTCTGCAATTCTGTGGTTTGGCCTGTTGCATATTATAGGGCAATAAATGATCCTGTTGTTTTGGTCCGTAAAACTTCTGGTGGTGTAAATCATTTTGCTCCTCAGATGACCAGACAGTGGCCGCAGGAGACTGAAATGCCATCAGTGCCTGAGAAGCTCCTCAATGACCAAGAAGAGCCCTGTAAAAATACACCTAAAGGGTCCCACCAGACACTAATCCCTCAGCAGGGGGAACAGAAGTCCCTGTGGTTCCTTGGTTCAGGCCAAGGTCCCCGCCAAACTTTAACAAGAAGTAGCTGTTCCTTAAACCTAAGGCTGTTGTTAATAAAATTTAATATTTGTGAACAAGGCTTATCAGGCAAGCAGTTTTTCTGCTTTTTGTCAAAGCTGTGATAGTTTGGTAATTTTGTCCAATAACCCTTCTCAATCTGAGAATTCAGTGGACTCTGAAACTCATTGAGTTGACTGTGATGGGGGGTGGGTGTCTCGATTACATCTTGCTTTCAGTTTTGATGGGTTTGGATTTAAATGCAGGCTCAGTGGCTCTTGTTCCTTGTATCATTTGCAATGAGAATGTCCTGAGAATGTGAGATCCTCCCTCAAATGTGGAAGATCAGTTATGTTTTGAGGAAAATTTGCAGCAGAGAACTTCTAAGGTGCCTGGAATTTTCAGCCATGTATCCTTGGACTTCTGGCTAACAAATGCAGGCAGTGTATGTTGCTTTAGCTCAGAGGTGGATTGGCATGTGGTCAGAACAGTCTGTGCACTGTCCATCCAGAGAAATACTTTGTATTTTGCGATTAGGGTGGAATTTAATGCATTTGGGGGCATTACTGTGGCAGCTTTAAAGGGATTAAGTATATTGAGGTTCCTATTAAAGTATAACATTGTGATTCAAGATCTGTGAAAGAAAATCATGCATGAATGTTTGATCTTGGGGTGCAGCCACACATGCTGTGAGGCATAAAATAAGGGGATAGACTCAGTAGGGAAGTGACAGAACAAAGTACCGTCTTGCAGGAGAAATGGGATTTGGGAGCAGCCTCGGATCTTTTGATCCATACTCTGATGCGAATGATGAGTGGTACGGAGGTGACAGATTTGTCTTGGGGGAGGAAGGAGAACGGTGGGTAGTGTGTCACATTGCCCTCGGAGATAGTTTGCTGTCTGATTCCCCAAAGATTTGGTAGTGGTAGGTAAGGACTAAGCTCCTTCTTGTCCTATCTTAAAAATCTTTTATAGTTCCAGGACAGTTAGTTTCAGAAGAGTTAGGTAAAGAGGGTTGTAGCTGTAAGGCTAAGCCTTGTGCGTTAAGTGCATAGAAAGAACAAATGCCTGTTTGGGGGAGTGGGAATTTTCTCTGAGCATGGAGTGTCCCAGTCCTGAGCTCACAGAATAACAAGCAGTCTCTGTGTTGCGTAAGATGCTGCGGTTAAGCCTGTATCAGTGTTTCTGTAATAAACTACTCTTTTTGAAACAATAAATAATAATTTTGCCTGTGAACTTTCCAAGTCTCTCTCTGTTCATGTAGTGTACGTGTGCATACACTACGGACACTCATTCCCTTGTAAAGAGAGAACATCACAGTCTAGCAAACAGAATATCTGTCATTCCAGCTGAGCAAAGGTCTAAGGCAATAACCCAAAATATCCTGGAAGAAATTCTAAAAAGCATTGAGGAAATCAATCGTCTGATCCTAGAGGAAGGTCTTTGATGTAATCCTGGTAAGTTTATACTGGGAGCCTGCCTATTTATGGTCAGCCATAGACTTTCTGTATGAAAAGTGGATCAAATAATTTCATAAGCTCCTACTGTATAAAAAGATGGTTGATAATTTTCTAAAGCGTACACACTGTTTAAATGTAGATTGAGGTTTTAGCAGAAGCCCAGGTGGGGAGGAAAGGCTTTTCAAAACAAGTACCTACAGGAAAATAAATAATACTTTGATATTTTTTCCCATGAAAAAACTGTGCCTCATGTAGCCATCCCGAATATTTAATTTTATTTTGAGGATAAACTTCATAGGTTATCTCAGTAAAAGCCACTTTTATTTATGCAAAGCTTATGTGCAAGGTCTTGTTCCTGATGTGGATATGCATGTAAAAGGAGTTATTTCAAATACCATAAATAAATTACATTTAGATGTATATTTTTAACTAACTCACTGCAGTTAGGTAAGACTGTTTTTATAATTTTTAAAAATTCTGCATTATTTCTGGTATGCTTTGATGCAAAAGTCCTGCTGTAATAGAGGGGAAACTTCTCACTTCTTTTAGTGGTTTTGTATTGGGTTCTCTGCCACATCAATGGAAGACGGGGGAAGGTTCAAGAGAGTAATATTCTTTTAATCTGGCAGCTCCATTGCTGGTGTAATGGCAGTGTATTTTCCCCTGCAGATGCAGTTTATCTGATAATTTTATGACAGGTTCACAAAAGTTTTTCCCAGCTGTACTGCCACTTAAATTCCCATTTGTAATTAGCAATGTAATTTTCCAGATAGGTTTAAAAAGCATGTTTTGAAAGAGGCTATTCCCACAGCACTGCTTAATACACATTAAAATGCTACATTTTTATTGTATGAAGGTGTTTTTTTTATCTAATTAGGTTGGTTTGTTAAAGTATTGCACCACAGTCTCTCTTTTTTCCTTCTACTCTAAGGCTGTTTTCAATCATTTGTTTATGACTGATAGGAAGCACACAAAATCTTTAACTCTGGACTAATGCACAGCATAAAGAAGTAAATGAAATCTCTTCCTGTGTGCTATTGTACAGGGCTTTACTTTGCAAGACAGTTGCTCTTGGACTACAACATGGTGATATGCAACAGAACAGAAAGAAAAAAACCCCACCATTTGGAAAGGAAGTATTGTATTCATTGATGCTATATAGACTTCACTGGAATTTGGTCATCAACCTTACCATGGCATTCTTTTCCAGATGTGGTGTTTGATTTCTTTTTTTTTTAATGCCATTTAGGGAAAAAAAGAGAAATATATTTTTGAGAAATGAGCGATGAAATTCAAAAGTAAGGCACGTTGAAATAGCTCTGTGTCCTTGGGCATTTGCTGCTATCCAGGAGGGACTAGCTAGACTGCAGCATGCAGATGTTGCTTGTGCTTATTCATTAATTGTACACGTGCTGTATAAATACAGAACAAACCTCTGCTGAAACACTCTATCCTTAATCTGTGGCCACCTCTGATTTTCCCCATTTTGGAAAGACAGAAACCAAAGGCACTGCAGTAGGAAGCCCCCTCGATTTGTCAGTAATTGAATAACAGACAATGGGCAATGTCCTGCGGGAGAAGCAAAAAGGCTGTGAGGTCCCTTATTAGCTCTGCAAGAGTAATCTGACCCTCCTCATGTGTTTCTGATGGCAACGCTGGCAGTCCTGTCTCCTCAAAAATGAGGGGAATTTCACCACCACTGGGGAAAGTAGGAGAGCTTGTCAAACACAGAAGAGCAGAATGGTTAGATGAGAAAAATGCTAATGATGTGCCTTTAGGGGTATGTTTTAAGAAAGGAAAGAGTCCTGGCCTATTGTAGAGTCTGAGTGTCTCCTAATATCAGCAGGAATCCTATCCAAAGGCAGGGTGAGGTTCGTTCCTTCCACACTCTGAACTGACATGGGCTCTAGTCAAGATCATCTGCTATTGCACATCAATTCCAATATCCAGCAGCCTGAGGATTGGGTAGCCACTGCTGCCTTCGGCTAGCGACTCTTCTGAGAGGCACTCCAGCCTGAGAGACCTGCCAGATCAGGGCGTGGATGTGCTTTAAATTGGGCTGGCACAGCTCACTGATGCTAGCGGGCTGGGTGCTGATAGCTGATCGAAGAGCTGGGTGGAGGGAGCTAACTTTGCTAGAAAAGCCTTCTGATGTTCAGTCTTATCTGTGTGTAAGTGGGAGAGGAAAAACCCCATGTGTTACCTGGACTTAGCCATCCACAGCTAAGAATCTTCCTTCTCCTGACAAAGTGATGAGCAGTATTCTGTGTCATGCCTGGCTGCGTTCCAAACTCTGTTGTAAGCCTCGTGCAGCACTGGTTTGCAGCGGCCCTTCTTGCAGGGTGATGCCTTCCCTCTGTGTCAGCACTGCTGTGGCCAGGTGGAGTGGCCATTCTTCTGCTGACCAAGGTCTGCTCATGGCTGGGTTTCCCCACACTGCACGTCTGCTGGAACTGCCTGCCGGTGTTGTACAGAGAGGGAAATGGTACATGCTTTGCCACACAGTTTTGTGACTGTGCTGTTGATAGGACAGCTTTCGGAGTGAGTGATCTTTGTGGAATAGAAAGGGTTACGTCGTTGAAGTTACCCAGGCGCCAATCCACTGGCACACCGCAGGTGATCTCGGAGTGAATGTTGTTTAAAGCGCCTGTCCCACGGTTTCACAAATGTGCTCTGACCAGAGGATGTTTTTCTAACTTCAAAGGGCTTCTCAGGCTGGCTCGGTGCCTCACAGACTGAGTCCACAATTCCTCTCTGCTCATGATGTGTTCTAACCATGTGTGATTTTTTTGGTATGTGATGTTTTCTTAAAGAGGCATTGACCTGTGTTCAAGTGAAACTTGCTCTTAAGCTTGTAAACACAAACTTGTCGTGTGGGCAGTTTTCATCTTAACTTGATGTGCGTGTTTTTTTTTCAAGAGCAAGAATAGATATCAAAAGGAGGGATAATTTATAGGAAAAGAAAAAAAAAAAAGAAATAAACTTGTAGCAGCCTTTTGAGTTGTACCATCCAGAGTCTTTTCCTTGAAGATCAAAGTGTGTGTCCTTTGCTGGCCATAAGGAGAAGAGCGTGTTCCCACCTCGGCACTGAGTGTTACAGTGGGTACTTTGTCTGAAATGTGCCTCTGCACAAGGAGAGTGCGAGGGGGGAAAGCAAGGCAAAGAGCAGAGAAAGCAGAAAGAACTTAGGCCACTTGTGAACGACCTGATTCTTTTCTTTTCTTTTCTTTTCTTTTCTTTTCTTTTCTTTTCTTTTCTTTTCTTTTCTTTTCTTTTCTTTCTGTGTTATATTAAATTAAACTTTTAGGAACATGTTTGTTTGTTTTTAAATATTTCTTTTTCTTCTGTAGTACTTAGTAATGTAGTTTTTTGAGGGGGACTGCATTTACCTTTTAACAATGAGAATTAGAAATGGCTGAGATTTTGTAGGCCAAATCCTTTTACTTTTGAAGTTCAGTAACTCTCTGTTAATTCTCCTGAGAGCAGAATTAGGCCGTGAAACAGCTTCTGAGGTACTGTGCTACAGCAGCTGTAGTTGTGGATCCAGGAAGGTCTAGTTAGTGTTCACTAAGCTGCACTGGTGGATACTGTTTTTTGCAATGCTTCTTGCGTTTAGTAAGGCTGGAAGAAGTAGGTTAGTTTGAGGTTTTAAAGTAATAATTCTTAGTTTACTGATATTGCTATTATGGATGGTTTTGAGTTAAAAAAAAACAAACAAAAAACACAGCAGCAAAACAAACCCTTTCTTCAAAGAAACCAATACCTTGTAAGCCAGACCATAATACTTTCTGTTTGGCAAGGGATTAAGACGTATCATCTGCTGTGGGAGTAAAACATCACACTGTGAATGGCATGCCATGAACAATATATCTCAGCTGTGCAATGAAGTTTTGCTCCTCATGAGTAACAGTACTGCAAACTAGCACTTAATAATTAATCCAGCTTTCAAATGCATCTTGATCCCAAGGTCTTCATCCAGATGAGATCCTGGAGAAGTTAGTGATGTCTAGGGCCTGAGCCCTAGCAGCAAATAACCTGTGCTACCCTGCCATCCCATGGTTATCAACAGGAACCATCCCACCACGTTTATTTTGGCTGGTTTTAAAGCAGGTGGCCAGAATGAGTTCCTAGTTTCAAAGTCACAGCTGCTGCTTTGAAATTGTGTAAGAAGGGCTTTGGTTTCTTAACACAAAATAACTGAGCTGCTGTTTAGTATTAGAGCATCATTATTCTGGGAAATGCACCCTTCGTTTTAAAAATATCTTTCCTATGGAAGTTGAAAGTTTATACCTCATGATTCTAAGGTCAAAGAGCTGAAATAGTTCCTTGTTTGACTGATGATTGTAAATACTTAAGAATTTCTCAGTGACTTGAAATGAGTGGAATCTGGAGGTAGTATTAAAATTGATAGCAGTATTAGAAACACAGAATTACTGTAGGGATCTCTTGTGTGTTGGCATTAAGTAAATTAGAGGAGGATTGTTTTGGGCAACTATAATTTAAGATTTTTCTCCTTTAGCTGGATGTCTTTGTGGGTGTTACCCCCAAAATATTATATATTTATCATTAATTCAATTAAAAGACCAAGTGAATTTTATACCATCACAGTAATGATGCTGTGATTAAGAAGAAGGAAATGTTCCACTACAAATCCCCATTTTGTCTCCTTGTAAAAATTTTTTTTAAAATGAGCCGTCTTGGGTGACTTTTTCGGTAGCGTCAGCAACAGTGTCAGCAGAATGGTGAATTTGTGTCTCTAGAAGTATAAAGAGAATTCATGAAGGAGTTTGTGTTGAGCGTAGTTTTCTTTTTTAGAAAGAAGGATTCTATTCACTGTGGTTTTTTTTCTTCTTTTGTATTCCTTGCCACCTTATGATATTATAATGTTTTTCGCCTAGTTTCGAAATTTCATAGATATATATTTATAAAAAATATATGTCATGTAAGCCTTTTTCTAGTGTAAGAGAAAGTACATTTTATGCAAGGTACACAGCATAGGGTCTTCTGGGCCTTCAATCTCATTTGATCCTGTCTCACAAGAAATGCATCAAACAGGAATGAGCAAAATGCAGTCCCCTCAGACTGGGTGAAAATATTCTCTTATGAAAGAAGACAAGAGACTGCTGGTGAGAGGAAAGGCTTGACCTCTCCTCTGAAAGGAGGCCTGAAAAAAGCAAGTGGGCAGAGAAGGGAGTGCATCTTCCACTTAGGTAGGCAGGCTTGGTAAAGGATGGAAAGGGCAAAATTAGGGTGTTGGGGATGCAGTCAAAGAAATTAGCCCAATTTGCACGCATACAATCTATCAGAATCATTGAGTTGGTGGTTAAGGGGAAGACGTGAGAATGGGCACATCAGAAGTACAGCCAGTACAGATGGGCTATCTGGGCTGTGCCCTTAATCCTTTTTGCTTCCATCATAAAATAATTTTTGTTTGTATTTTCATCTTGTGACTGAAATTCTAGTAGCTCAGTCTGTTGGGAACTGCATGTTCTAGTGCAGCACTTCTTAGATTTCTCCATTTGCACGTGGTGCTGGACCATATTTTATATTCAGGTGTATGTGGCAGAGAGATCCCTGTGAGGTTAAAGCTCTCGGTGGTTCAGACACAGGCTCTGATAACAGCATGTGCCTTTCCTAACTCGGCTGCCTGGTGTTGCCCCTTGGGTCTCTGCTCAGTGGTTGGGATTTTCATGGGTAGGATGTCAGCCCTGTTGTACTTAAGGAGATGGGGTAATAGGTTAAACACAGCGTTCTTAAGCTCTCTGGATCACAAGGTAGGTAAGCTTTGAAGTCATCTGAGATTAGCAGACTGGCCTGGCGGCTGGGATGTGAAGCTGGGAGGTGTTTGTGATGTGGGTGGCCAGGGATGGGCAGCCACTGCTGTGGTGCTACCTCGTCTCTGAAACTCTGAATTTATAGCTTAAGAGTGAGATCCAGGAGCCATGCATTCTAGTCCAGACCCTGGCTTCACGTGTATGTCTTTTCTGAAGTTGCTCATATCTTCGCAAACACCCAAAATAGCTAAACACTTGCCACTCACTTAGTCTCATTTATCTTCTCTTAGAACCTACTGGTTTTATCCACTTTTTCCCACTTCCCCACCAGAGAAATATTTATAATTCATGAAGAACTTCAGTGCCAGCTGTACTCTTAATTCATTGCTGTGTTTTTATGAACAAGCCAGGTATTTTTCACCTACTTTCCTGAGCAAAGTAAGAATGAAAAAGAAAGTTTGAATTCTCCTTGAAGTTTATATAATCTCCCGTTGCAAAATAGCCCAACCTGTTACATTGTTTCTTTTGATCTACAGTAATCTTCCTAAAATGTTTCAGAAAGAGGCCTTTCTGAACTGTCCAGCTCTTGCTACAATCCAGTGGCTCAAGACATCTAATTCTAAAAAGTTTGTATTAATCAAAGCAGTTCTGACATACAGAGAGAAAAGACATTTTACATCTCACTCATCTGAGTGAAACTTCGGACAAGGTTGTAGAAGGTGGTGAGAGGGACGTGTCTTTCGTGTATGAGCTGAATCTGCACTCTCATGGAGGCCTGTCCAAGGAAATGTGCATTCGGGTGATGTGGACTTCCTGCTTTTTGCTGTACCTTGCTCTTGGTGATGCTTATAGTCAGGGCAAGATTAGTAGGAATGTAGGGACAGAGGGTACGAATGGCACATGTGTAAGTCATAGTAGGTATACAATACAGTGTGAGGAGAATGCCAGACTTTCACCACTGTTACTAAATGAAATGGACTACACAGACGTAACTAAAGGGGGAAGGAAAAGGTTTGTTCAAAGTCCGGCAGAAGACAAGCTCTGATGCACCAGTTATACTGGAAGCTTTGCAAGGAGATGAGTTTTTTTTTTTTTTTTTCCTTGTGTTTGCTTGAATAATTAAATTAGCCTCTCTTGAAGGTTGTTCTCTGGAGCAGCAGAGTTAGTACGAGTGAAATGCATGTCAAAATGTTTACGAGGAACTGAAGTGGGGTGGTGAGTCAAAGGACTAGGCTTTTCTTTGCACCGCCTTTGTAATGGAGAGCCTTATAATGAGGGTGAACTCTGCCTCCCATTCCGGTGGGCCTTTGTGCTATCTGGAGCACAAAGTGGAGCAGGTTTACAGGTTAATTAACACCTCTTCCCTCCTGCTTTGGTGCTGGCTGTGATGCATCATCCACGGTCATGTTTAGAAAGGGTGACTGGTGGTAAGTGATGGTACTCCTGAGCTTTTTAGTTGGTGCTGCTAAATTCTCTGCTGCGAATGTCGTTTATTCTTTTAAACAATAGAGAGCACAGCTAAATAGATGGTGCTGAAGAGGCACTTACTGTCCTGTCAGCCAGGCAGCAGTGAGCACACCCCCAGAACTGCGTGTTGCAGCCAGGCACATCCCAGTCTGTAGCTTCCCTGCTCCCCATTCCTTGTAAATATGAAGAGAATTCAGAAATATTCTGCCTGTCTAAAGATGATTTTATGGCATCTCAAACCCTATTATTATTTATTTAAGGATGATTTCTCTGAATATTAAATCGTAAGGATGGTTTTAATCTAGCAGCTCAGTGGTTTTGGAGAATTTGGTCAGTCTGGCTGGAATCAGGGTACTTTAGTCTGTGTGTTGGATATGGGCACTTGTTTTTGGGCTTTTTTTCGCTCTGCCTTTGGACACTGAAAGCTTTCTTTGCCACTTATTGCCCACGTTCTCAGTAGTTGCCCTGTGCTTCTTTCTTTCCCTCCCAGTTCCTCAGACCTCAACACTGTCTGTGGTAGATGCTTCTATTTTAACAGCTATTGCCTTTCCCTTAGCTTGATTTAAATGCTACATTCTTCAGAAATTGAATCTTGGGGGAGAAACAAAGCCACATGTGTCAAATTACCAGGGTGTGAATTTGGTGTATAACACCAAGAATCCTTTGCAATCCTGTGTTGTCTAGCACACCAAACCAACATTTGAGGCAAGTACACACCATTTCTACTGAATAACCATACCTTGCTATACCATAGCCACTGTACAGATGGCTAACAAAAAACATGTGTAGCATATACATATTTTTGGAGCTTAAAGAATTTCTCCTCAAATCTCCTGCTTCCTTACTTGCCTGGTTTTGAGTGGAAAGACAGTGGAGCATAGCCCAGCTCATGAACAGAATCATTTCGGGAAGAGGACAGTGCAGAGGCAGTGCTTGGTGCCTTCCTTGAGGCAGAGTGGAAATTGGAAAGGAAACTCTGATTCAGTGAATCACAGTCATCTCTCAGACAGCTCCAGGGCAGTGCAGCTCTCAGCTGCTGCCTTGCTCGCAGTGGATTATAAGGTCATAATACAGCCCACTATGCTGAAGCAGAAAAGCAGTAAATTCATCCTCAGGAACTGCTTTATGTTGTCTAGAAATGAAGAATTCCTCTGTAAGAATGTAATACTTTTTATCCAACTTCCCAATTCCCATGCTTCAGCAGTATATTTATCGTCACCGTTTTCATGCTGTGAATGGAAGGCCAAGAAACTTGTGTAAAGAACTTCATTTGCAGCCAGTGATATGTGCACTGTAGCAACCTATAACGTTAACAGGGATTAAGGTGAATGACCATGTGAGCAAGGGAGGCATCCCATATCTGTTTCTGTGTAGCAACTAAAGCAATGCTATCTACAGAGTTTGAATCAAAGGTTTGGGCAGCTAAACAAAGCTAATCCCCAAAGATGTACTATTAAACTCATTTCCTGTGTATGGAACAAATATTGTAGGAGGTTTGAAAAGCATTTTCCAGCCATTGTTAAGAGAGGAGTTGGGGTGTGAGCTATAAAATTCAGATCTGGGTTCAGACTTTCCCCATATTTGTGGTTTTGGTTTGAGCCTGGGTCTAGTTAGCAGGGATATAAATGTTAAAATTCACCCATGTGGCTTGAGAGATGCTCTCTGCTAGTAGTGTAAGTCTCACTTTTTCAGCATGTCTTTGTTTTAGAAAATTTCTTTCTGCTGGGGTCAGATGCTTTATTTTACTAGGCAAATTCTGAATATTCAGGCAAAGAAGGACAACTTGACTAGGTCTGGTACAGCTGAAAATGTAGCATTAATTGACTATTAAAAATAATGCTTCTCTCCTATATTCTCTTCAAGTGAAAACTTGTATGTTCTTACAGAGAAGAAAGTAAACGTCCTATCATGCTATCTTTTTAGGAAAGCTTTTCTTTCTTTGTTTCAGTTTGATAGCCTGATGCATTTCATTACTCAAGTAATTGAAATTAATTGTTAGATGGGAGAGGATTAAACTAAACAATGAATATCCTTGGTTTTGGAGAACATTAAACAGGGAAGAAGAACACTAAGAATTATCTCCTGCCGTAAGCAGAACCTTAAGAAAAACTCTCACATTGGGTAAAAGCTGTCTGCTCAGATCTGTTAAGCTGGGT
Source organism: Struthidea cinerea (assembly GCA_013397865.1). Taxonomy (NCBI): domain Eukaryota; kingdom Metazoa; phylum Chordata; class Aves; order Passeriformes; family Corcoracidae; genus Struthidea; species Struthidea cinerea. The sequence continues at coordinate 4,320,495 of VZTI01001048.1, read as the reverse complement.
CTGACTCAGCAGTGTCTTTGTAGAGTGGGAGGTTAGGGCTCTAAATTTGAATTCTCATCAGAAGGCATGATTTATGAATGGCAGTGAGAATCACTTACCAAAAGTGAACAGGACAAATTAGCTGGGCATGGAACATGCTCTCTCCTGGGCTGTCACCCATTGTATCTGTAGCCTGGTGTGTGGCACTTCCTGTAATTTCAGACTGGCCTCGCTCTGAGCAGAGGCCGATAATGTGTGAACACGTGTGATGGTGCTGGGATGGTGGCAGGAGAGTCCATCAGGAGAGCACTGAGGGTGTCTGCTTTCAGATGGGTTTTAGTGCTGACTTCCGTGGAGTCAGGCTCTGGCTGTTATAATCGTGTAGCAGAGAATATTACAGAACCAGCAATCTCAAATGCTTGGCACTTTGTTGTAAATTTAATCTATTTACGTATTTCCTGTGCCACTGTGCAAACAAACCAGTGGGCAGTGTCCTGAAACCATTTTCTCAGGCCAAGTTCCAATTGATACCAAAGAGGTCAGAATTGAAAGTAATCACTTGTTTAGAAGCATTTGAATGTGACCTTTAGAGAAATAATTTTCCTTTTGCTGGCTTTTTTCACCCTTCATTAGGGAATTATTGAAAATCAGTAGGAAATTTCAATGAGTGCAGGCTACAGCCCTGGCTGAGTTGTTACTTGTTGTTCCTTTTGGAGTATTGCAGGGGACATCACTTCTTCAGAAACTAGCATGGATCTAAAGTATTGTTACTCTGCCCTCTCCCTCGTTCCTTGTTGAATTTGCAAGTGCTCATCTTGGCCCCTATGAGATCTGTGGGTACAACTGTGTGTGGGGAACTTAGGTGTATTTCAGCTTGGATGCTGAGGCCAGCCCGAGACTGGTGGTGTGCACAGGCAGTGTGCAATGTATGGTTGTCTGCCACCATTATAATATCCTTTTGTTCCCAAAAAAAAACCTGAACCAAAACCAAAAAGGTAATGGGCAAGCTTGAAGAAATTCACAGAAGACCTAAGGATTGTTGAACTAAGAAAACTGAAAGGGAAAATTATTTACTGCTTCTTTATGTAGGGAAGCTGGTAAGACCCTTTGTTATAGACATAGAGTGAAAGAATAAAAAGTGCTTTTATTTATCAGTAATTTATGTGCTTACTTGTGCAGACTTTTATTGTGATTCAGTGTGTTTGCACAGCAGCTATTCTGGAATACCTATTGCAATCTGCTTCCTTATGTAAACATGCCAGTAAAATACTGAAGTAAAGACTGAATGAGAATTTAGTCTATATTGTTTGACGCCTAAAAAAAGGTTACTCAGATCTGTGAAGGAGAATGATGAGGAATAACAGTGGGACTTGGGAAAAATTGGGTGTAAAGACATGGCAGTAGAGGTCTGTTTGAGTGTGGAATAATTATTGGAAAGTGGCGTAGGTTTTAGCTCCACTCAGAATTGTTAAAGCTGCACAGTTTACATCTCTTAACTTTCTCAAGTATGTAATGGAGAAGGGTCTTCAAAGCTGAGTTCATTGAACTCTGTCCTTTTCTCTTTCTTCTACTGAAAATATTTAATAATTGTGTGTATCTATGCCAGCAAAATTGAGATGTATGGGATTTTTCTCGCTTTCAATGAATATCTTGTACACGATACTATTTGACATAGAAGTGTTGTTACTTTAGGCATGGCTTTAGCAGTTTATGCTGACAGCAGTTAGTTATAACTCAGAGCTCTGTCCTTTATAAAGATTAATGATCCTTGAAGTAATAAATATATTGGAAATGCCAACCCTGGAAGTTGTTTTCAATTCATAAATAGAATTGTTTTTGTAAGAGCAGACATCTTCGCCTGCTATTTCCTATAATAGAGCAGTAAGGTTTCAATATCTCAAAGGTGCTGTTGGAGAGAAAAGATCCCTTCATGAGGAATATATGTGTTGGGAAGGGCAGGAAGAGGGTGATGACAAGCCATTTTGCAATATCACGTTTGCTTATGGCTTATGGGGAGTGCTGCAAAGAGCTTGAAGCTTTTAACACATCTGAGAATTGTTGACTTTTATTCTGGTTGCCATCATTCAGTGTTCAGAAAACAGCCCAGCAGGCACAGGGGCCAAGAGCTTGGCTTTTGTGGGTGGGCATTGTTTCGGGGGAGAACCAGTAACTTAAAATAAGTTTGTTACAATATAGTCCTAACAGTAAATTAATCATGACATTAAGAGGGAGTGTATGCATAGACATTACTTCACAGAGTTGTCATAAATTCTGCTCTTGCCATATTTTAATTTCCAAGGCTTTTGAATCTCAGACAAGGTGCTATAGATGTAGTTATTAAATTCTGCAGAAATATTTTTATTGGGTAAGACATTGCTTGATGATGTAGCTGTGAAAGGCAAATTCAGAGACTAGCAAAAGATCCTTTATCCGTGCATTTAGGAGGAAAAATACCGTTTTGTAACACTCATTATTGAAATACTTGTTTTAAGTTTGCCTTCTTTTTCCTGAATGTATGCATATATATGTAGTCACAGTCTTGGCAATGTGGGGTTTATTCTCTTTGTTACTGGGTCATCAATAACATTGTCACTAATAGCACACAAGTGGAAACACAGCTTTGGAAATAGTGATTTTTACTCTTGTGGCACAGAAGACACTTCCTACTGTAGAGTCACCTGAGGAGATGCTGCCCTCTTCCAGCTTTTTTGAATACTCTTGAGAGAAGACATTGGATAGGATATAAAGAAAATGTTAAAAAGTTTACACAGTGTATTTCTTTCAGTGCAAAAGTGAATTTAGGTGGAGGCTGAGTTAGACTAAATATTGCTGAGAAAACAGTATCTAGTTCTGTGCTTTTCCAAGGTTTTTCCTTCATGTGCTCTGAAAGGGAAAGCCATGTTCTCTGCACCTTTCTGTATCAAAACACCTGTTGCTAATTATTTGGTTTCTTCTAGGGGCTGTTCTTTTGGATGATGGTTTGCCATTCCCTTTAAGCATGTAGGGATAGTGAGTGTCAGAGGAAGCTTAAAATAGGTTGTCTGCGCTGAGGATGTTTTGGCAACCAGGCAAAGAATGGAATGGCAGTGCTGGGAGAGTTAAACCCCCCTTATTCCATCTTATCCATGTAGCAAACTGTGCCTGGTTGGGGTGGAGATCTCAGGATCAAGTGCCTCGGAAGCTGATATGGGAGTTTGGTTGCAGTTTTGGGGCAGATGGTCTCTGGATAAGTGAGGTGGTGGACACACCAATAACTGGCTGCTCCATGGAGTTGTGTCTGTGTTCTCCTATACCCCACAGTAAATACAAGGTAATTTGAGGCAGCTTATGCCTTTATTTACCCCAGTGGAAGTGTTGACACGAGCTATTACTGTGGAATGCCTGCCATGTAGCCATACTCTCAGATGTCCTAATGTTGAGAAACTAGCCTGAAGCACTTTGCTGAGGTTCATCCAGTAAAATTTCATAGCTTAGTCACTTGCTCCATAAACCATGATAGCAGAGCTGTATCACATGGTAAGGTTCTATAGCTTCTAGCTTCAAACAAAATTTAAGACTTGTTTCGAGTTTAATTTGATGCAATAATAATTTATATAGTGTAAACACACTAGATATATCTCCTGTTGCTGGAATTAATCAGGCAAAAGTCTTGTATGTAAAATTCTCCTCTTCATCTTTCTTTTAAAAACACAAGCTCACTCCTGGTTCCTATTTAACAACACTGGTTAAATGAAGTCTTTTGCTGCAAAACAGGTGTAAGCCACTGTCCTGCCCTGCCAGCACACCTCGGTCACAGCTTGGAGAGCCAGGGCTTGGCCTGTCTGCTCAAACTGCCCGTTGTGTGTTGCAGGCACTTACTTAACAGAAACTGGAAGTGAAATCCCTATTTCATTCAACATTGGCCACCTGTTGGATAATAGCTTTCAGCCACCATTAGACTGGGCTGTATTTGGAACAGCAGCCTGTTATTGAAAGACACCATTTTCCTTTCTGATCTGCTGAGCCAGCTCGTCCTCCAGAAGCATTTGAAAAAGTGTGAGGGGTGGGTAAGAGCATGAAATTTTCCTCCTGCTTCAAATGTGTTTGCCTGCGATGCTCTCGCACACGAGCTGTTTAAGTCTTCAGTTCACTGTTCAGTCTGTAGTTCTCAGGTGCCATTTGGCTTCAATTTCTCTGCAAAGTGTTTGGAAACCAGAGATGATTTGGAAAGAGACAAAACTCTTGTCCTGCAAGACCCTTCCTGAAGCAGGCAAAACGTTTCCTTTCTTGTAAGGAGCAAGTGAGTGTTCAGAGCCCTTGAGAGCCAGCTTTGTTCCTCTCTCCCTGCTCTTGACATGCACGACTCAGGACACTTCTGCCAAGAGTTTTACTCGCACTTATGTTAGTGGGAATATCCCTGATAAGGAGGAGTTGTTGAAGTCTTGTGGCTTCAACCATGAAGGATTTAAATTGTTTTTGCATGGAGACTGCTGATCCATTTGTTGTTATATAAAAATGTGAGTGAAGGTTTATCTTTTCCTTTGAGATGTATGGCACTAGCTCTGGAATTGCTTCCAAGTTTACAGAATGAGTCTGTGGTTTAGACCTCTCCGATAAACACTTTTTTGTTGTTGTTGCAAAGTTGGATCAGATTTTTGTTGTCATAATAGTTGGTGCACTTGGCAGCTTGGATTTTAAATAATTAGGAGATAAAATTGGACTGTGCTGGAAATCCAGCATGTCTGGTATTTTCTTGCTTTACTTAGTGATGTTTTTAATCCCCCTTTTAACTTTGAAGACTAATGTAAGGCAGTTAAGGACTGCGGGTTGATAATTTTTTTGTCATTTTTGAAACCTAGATCCAAGACAGCTTCTCTTACAATATTTCAGCCTCAACCTCCCAGGACACTTTGAGATAAATCAGTGTCTTTATCAAAAGAAGTAGGCCTTTTGTGGTGGTAGCAGTGTAACATTAAATATTCATTCTAATTTGCAGAGTTGAGACAATTATTCTGAGGTTCCCAATAAAGTTTACTTTGGAATTTGAAGCTTTGAAAATATTCTGCTTCCTTAATTTCAATTATCAGTAGCCAGTGTTGGAGTTTAGTTCTCAGATGCATCAGAATTCAGATGTTTTGAAAGGCAGACATCGAGGTGTTGAGGGTTTGCTTTTTTTTTTTTTTTTCCTTTTAACACTTTTCTTTTTGTTGCCCACAGTGCCATGCGAATGGTGAGGGAGGAAGCAAAAGATAAGGCTAAATTAGGAAACAAGCTTCCACCTTAAGGAATCTTTGCTGTGTGAAAAGTATATGTTGAAAATATTCTGTACAGAATTTTGAATCCAGTCACATTGAGGAAAAGGATGCTCACTTGCAATATTGTTCTGTGCCTTTTAGGAGCTTTTGGTTCCCGTTCTGGCCTAGAAGTGGATTCATTTTAGCTGCTGGAGGAGTAATTCTCTGAATCGTTAGCATCACATTCTTAAAAAAACCCAAAAACTGACAAATGTGGTCTAACTGACCATAATTCCACAAATACAATCTGCATTCAACAGAGGATTAACAAGACAAAAGTTGTAGGATGTGGCTCAGGCTGTATCTGCTCTATCTAGGCTTGGGAAAGGAAGTGCATTTTGGTATTAAGAAATACAGACTGCAAACATCAGAGTCTAACTCATATGTAGATTTCTTTTTTTAGTTATTGTCTTGATTTTACTGAGTTAACTTCTTTAGCCCAGAATACGTCACGTGAGAAAGGGGGACTAGAAGCTAGTTATATGGCTGCAAATACTTCCAAGAAAACATTTTTTGTTAACAGTCTATGAAATATGCCACTGGAGGACAGTTGTGGCACCTGCTCTTGCTTCACATTCCTGTAGGCATCTTCAAACAGAAAGCATAGAAATTCAGGAACTTTGAATTCAACTTGTTTCCTTTGTACTGATGGTCCCTCAGGTACAGAATTGAACATGGCACCTTGCTCTTGTCTGAGCTGAGCCTGTTCTGAAGATAAATTGACTACTCAATCTGCTTTTTTTCAAAGGGTCTAAATTCACTTTATTGTTTTTACAGTTGATTTTCTGTAAAGATTGGGCCTCTCAATTTTTTCCTCTGGGCAGCATATGGGAGGACATCCAGATGCATAGGCAACTGGCAAAGCAATTTTGTTCTGCTGCTGGTGGCCTTAATTAATTATGTCTAGATTAATTAGCTGATCCATTTGTGGATGCAGTGTTTGGGGAAGAAAGTAACTGGGAGTGTTGTGAGCCAAGAGCTGGGGCACTTTCTCAAATACGAGTAAGAAAACATGTTCTAGCTGTTATCCTCTGAGCAAGTGGGCTCCCTGTTCATGCTTCCTGTGCTTAGAAATACACAGTTTTTAATGGTGAAAATAGAAGCTTAAAAAAACCACCCACTGAAGTTTGAATGGTAAAACTCTATACATAAAATCAAGCTGTTTCCTTGTGGAATGTAACTTATGGAGAGGAACACCCAAGTTTTAAACTTCCTCCTTCAAAATTTATGGAAGTCTTAGAAACTTTCCTTTTTTTTTTTTCCCCCCTTTTTTTCCTCCTGTTTTTAATATGTCAGAATCTGTTTCAGGATTTAACTTTTTTTTAAAACACATATAACAAAGTATGTTTCACAACTTGATTTAATGTAGCTTCCATGTGTCTTGAATACAATAGTAACTTCTGAAACCACTATTTCTTTAGAGAGCAGTAAAGTTGTTTCTTCATGACACCAGTAAGTAGTTTTCTTGCCAAGAAGTATATTGTAAGATTTATTAGACTCTCCATTGCCCTCCCCCAAGTAACCCAGATTTTAGCTTCAAGTAAAGCAAACGTGTTCAAAAAGTGCTCTTTAACTTTAGGCTAGGCGGATACAAAATAAAATCCTCCAGGGGTACATTACAAGTAAAAGATTCACAAGCCCTCTAGGGGATTTAACTTTTTAAGTAGGCATTTCACAAGTATTTGTTGCATAAACCATTATATGCTCCAGGCTGGGGTTCTTGTAGAATTTTATTTTTTTAAAAATATATTTTTTTAATATAAGACATTCAGCAATAAATGTATTTTTGTGAAAAATAACATCTCATCTTTGCTTAGAAGTGATATTCTGTTCTTCAAAGCATGTGTTTTCTTCATTTAATATTTAATATCAAATTTCTTGGACTGTCATTTTAGTTCACTCAGTACCTTGAGGTGCTGCTGAATGGAAATGGGGATCATGCATTCCAGTTTACTGCTTTCACTCATTTTTCAAAATCAATTGCTTTTGGTCTACTGCAACTCCATCTTTGGCAGTTGGAAAGACGGATTTTGGAGGCTGCAAAAGTCAAATGACAGCCATTTATATGTTGGTCTCGCATAACTGAATAGACCAGATGGGCACAAGAGCCTTGGGAAAGAGAATACCAGAGAGAGGAGAGGGGGAGCCTTCCAGCTCTAGGAGATCTGGCCTCTTTTTCTGGATCTTTCAGAGACTTCCTTGTAAGCTTGGACAGGTCTTGTTTCTCTACTTTGCTTGTTCATCCATGAAGATAATGATCCTCTATTTGTTTCTTTCCATTTCTAACTCCTGGGGCAGAGCCCCTCCATTCCAGGGCTGTAATGGGCAAACCTGTTTTGACAGCTTCGTTGGGACCTCCAAGTGCTACCGAAATGCAAATGACAAATAAGTGTACGAAGAATGGAAAGAAAGTAATGCAAGACACAAAAAGAGTCCTTTTAAGATTGTAAGAGGAAGCAATAGAAGAAGTTTAATCCAACCTTGAGTCTTCCAGAAGTGAATGAGGAGCTGTAATTCAAAGAGATTTTGGAATAGAAGCCCTTGAGTATTATAGGGTAGCAAGTGACAAGAAAATGTGAGAAAAGGAGTCTTGATTATCTTTTTAGACAACTTGTTAGCTGAACTGTTTCATTTACATCGGAATGATGATCAGTTCGAAGTCGAAAGAGTAATAGAAACACTTGTAAGGAGGGAAATGATGTGTCTGTCAGAACAGTGATATTCAAATCATCAGACATGAAGGATAAAGACAAAATACCAAAAGCTTCAGAAAAACAGAAAGGGAATATAAATCCCAGAAAATTTCTTTCTTTCTATATCAGAGGCCCTTACACAAGAAAAAGAAGAGCCCTGATAGCTGTAAGAATGTCTTCTTGAAAGAGGAGCTGAGGCCAATGTATTGTGCGCATCAGAGTTGAGAGTCATGTAATAGAAAGGCTTAGCTCTTTGATAGATTGACAGAGTGGTGAGCAGACACTGTCATCCTGTATCCAGAGATATTCTGAGATCCAAATGGAGGAGATTAATTCCTAGACATTACTGAAGTGAAATAGTACTTGTCTTGAGACTTTAGGGTTGGCAAGGCACTTGATAACACAAACTGTAAAGTGGTCACTCCCTATACCTCCACTTCCCAGAAAAGCCCAATTCTGCCTGGTTTTTGCAGGGGCATCCTTTTCTCCAACAGGAGCTCATCAAGCTCTGGCAAGAAGACAGATATGTTTTTTATGCCAACCACTGCTTTCAAAAATGCAATCCAAGAGCAAGCCTTGCTGCATAAAGTTCAGTGGTGTATTGTCTGATTGCCCAAGGACTCTGCTTATGCCTGTCTCACACAGACATTTGAAAACTGTTTATGAGAGAGCAGATTTGCTCAATTATTGATTCATTCCACATGCCGTGTGATTTGTAAGTCATATTTTGCATAAAAGTGCTTGGCTGTCACAACCACAGGGACATCAGTAGTTAAACTACCTGGCACGATAACCTCCTGGATTTGCACACAGCATAATTACAACTGGCTTTGGTGTGAAATAACTCCTGGTGAAATGAAATAACTCCCTAACATGTGCTGGTTAGGGAGGAAGGAGGTGGCAATAGAAACTTACCAATAACTGGAATTTTTTTGGGGTTTTTTTTTTGGTAAGCAGAAGCATGCTACTTGTGATAAATCTCCTTTCTTTCCACATCCCGACTTCTGCACTCTATTTTACCTTTCCTGCACTGAAGTAACTAATTATATTAACAGGCTTGTCCTCAATTATTTATTTTCAAGTGTGTTTCTCTGTAATTTCTGTAAGTATTTTGATGTCTATTGCAGATCCTCTTTGAGGTTTTAGTGTTCTGTCTCTGCCATTTCCATTTGTATTCTTGCATTTGGACCTGACAAATTATATCCATTTCTGTTGTGGTTTTAGCTGATGCTGGTTTTCCATTTTATGGGCCAAATAAAGTTCTTGGATACATATGTGCAGTTCCCATTTACTTCAATCATCTATATACTTTATTTATAGTATTTTTTTTTTCTCCCAGATGCTCAAGATTTCAGCATGAGAGTAGTATCCAAGTGTTGCCACCTCCTGGTCTCCTATGGCCTAAATAAAGTGAAAATGAGCCAATTTTTTTTCATGTTTACACAAACACTTTGACAGTGAATGTGTGAAAAGGAGAGATTTGTTTCAATGTGCCTGAGGCTTTTATGTCTAATCCTTGTTCATACAACTTGTGCAATTTTTGCAAACTCTGGCTGCATTAATTACGAATCAAATATGGTTATTAGGAAGCAGTGCTGTTAGTCAAATAATGTGCAGGGATGAGATAGTTGTCAATAAGAGCTGGTATTGTTTGAACTCTGTTGCATTGAAAATAACTAAAGTGAAGTCTAAATTGCATAAATAAAATTGCTACAGGGCCTTTGGGGGCATCATTGTTATAGAGCAGCTCATTCATTGTTCACCTGGGATGGACAGGAATACTTGAATTTGAGAGGATGTGTGGATCCTATAATTCCACCTGTCTTGCCTCACAAGTAGAAATAGTGACTGTTCTGCATGTTTAGATATGCATTTCCAGTGTCTCAATGATCCTCTTAAGGGTAGTTTTGGTTTTTGTTTGCTTGTTTGTTTTGTTTGTTTTTTTTTTTTTTTTCCCCAGATGCTTACTAGAAATAAAAGCCCCTGATAAGTTCACTTTGCTTTTAACTTGTGCATGACAGTCTACAGAGCAAACAGTTCTACAAGCTGGAGATTCAGGGCGCAAGATCAGATTTTCTCCATCTGTGGGAAATTGATTGGAAACTTAACATGGGAAGAGGAAAAATATCTTAGGTATTTTTCTGGTGAACTTCTTCATTTCTGTGAATTATTTTCTGAAACAGAAGGAAGCCAGGATACATTTACAGCCAGAGAGGTGCTCAGATGCTGCCCCAGCTTGGGCCCTGAGAGCTCACCAGCTCCTCTGCGGAGCACCCTCTTGGCTGGCACAGTCTTGTCTTGAGAGTTGATGGAAAATCTAACCCAATTCTAGATTGCATTATCTCTCCTTTGCGACTAAAGAAGATTTGGAAGAGAGGCAGGATGATGAACCTCATGAGTTTTCTTTCCCCATGTGTTTCTCTTCCTGGCCATGTGACAAGAACCATTTCCTTACAACTGCAGAGCAGCAGTCACTGCTGTGGATGCAATGGAAACTCATTTTGTGTTGCAGATCCAGCTAGACTCCTTTCTATGTTTACTTACAGGAGAAAGGGGGAAGGTTAACCTCATTTTGCTGCCAACCTATTACCTTGAATAGTCTGGACTGAAATCTGAACAGTGTGCTCTTAAATTCTTGCTGGCTGATTTCTGTGGAAAGCTTGCGTGTCTTGTTTTAATTTTTCTTCATTTTAAATTTTTTTTTCCCCTTGATTCTTCTTTTTTTAGTCACTTGAAATAGGGAATGTAACTTGAAACTGGAAGTAAAAAATTTGCTTTGAGAGATCAAGAGTCTTTTTAAGCAGCTTACTGGATCAGCAGTTGCAAAGTTATCATGAGGCCTGAACTCTTTCTATGGGTTTAACAGAGGCAGCACAGTGCAGGAGCAAACATCACAACTCTGTATCCTCAAGGGAAGACTTAGTGCTTTACACATACAAGCAGAACTAAATACTGTACTTTGATGTACTCCTCTCTCTTTTTTTGTTATTAGTTTCAACCTGTTGGGAGTAAGTTTTTCTGCATTCCTGGTTAAGATTTCCCTTGATATTTTGTGGATCCTATGTGCATTATATAAAGCTGAAAAGAAGGACACTTCATGTAGATAGTAAGCACCCTAATAGCTGTTAGCTATGGATTTGTGTCAGAGCGAGTTTTGTACAGTTCCACGTGTAAAACAGTAGTCGCCACGTGACGGGATTGTTGCAATGTGTAATATTTTATGTTTGCCTGCTAGGGTTTGGTGAAAGCAAAACGGATGACCAGTGTCCACCCCACAGGGGTGGGTGAGATGTTGTTTCATGTGTTGAGTAGACTCAAGGAGTCTCTGACCAGATTCGGTGCCAGGGCCCAGTTTCCAGACGTGTATGTGGTGTTACTGCAGCACGCAAACTAGTCAGAGTTTGCTAGTTTGTGTTATCTGGGTGCAAATCTGGGTGCTGGCAGTGGACATCACTCCAGCAGAAGTATATTTTTAAAATTCAGGGTTCTGAGTTCTTTGTGCTATCTCGAGGTAGGAACACAGTGACAACTGGGTGCTTCAGCTTTAATTGAGGGTTGGCCACACAAGGTCAGCAGCAGCCAGGGGGTGACTCTATCTAGTTTGCCATATATTTAAAAATCTTCTATCTCTATCTTGAGTGTCCCATGTGCATTAGAAAAAGTGAGGCAAAGGGCTGGAGTAATCCTCTCGGTTCTCAAGGTTATCCCCTGTGGTTACAGACAGCCATGTAAGCACATTTATAAACTGACCAAGATCCATTAAAATAAAATAACCCAATAATGCTGCAGGGGTTTTGATTGCTTTGGGGGGCAGGGAAAGAGAAGATTTCCCAATTTTCCTGTTGGAAAAGCTCTTCCTCTTAACACTGGGTACCAAACTACATCTAATTTTAACCTAAGTTAGTTATCTTGAAAGGTAGAAACACACCTTTTTAGCAGGAAAAACAAGGCCTCAGAGAGAGAAAACTAATGACAGGTTCATAGAAGCATCAGGTTTCAACCACTGAAATGCCCTGACACAAGACATCCAAATCCTGGCAATGTCTCTGTTTGTCCTTCAAAGGTAAATAAATTAAGTACTGTAGATTTCACTGGCTGGAAATCTGTCACGGGAGTATAAAATTTCCTTTTGTTCTTTTTCTTTAAGACTGTAGGGAAGTCTCCTTAATAAATATAAATTGCCCTTATGTCCCTAAATTAACTTTTCTCTTTCCCATTCTCCCCTGTATAAGGCATGTTGAAAACTTCCATGATAAAATGTTGTGAAATGGTAACAGCTGAAATACAGATGTTTGTGTCGACATAACAGAAAGGTGTTTGAATCTTTTTCAGGATTAGTTTCAAAGGGAAAATTTCACAGTAAAAAAATCTGTATGTATTCCTTGTGAAGTTCTGCAATACCTGCAGTACTTCTTCATATCCCAAAATCTGGACTGAATCGAATTGCCTACTGAAATCAGCAATCTTGCTTAAATAATGTCACTAAAGACAGTGGGACAACCCAGAGCTGGTTTGGTATCCTATGGTGAATTTTATTTCCCAGACAATGTAATTTGTCAAAATAGACAGACTGTATCACAAAACTTACTTTCAAAAAACATGACATTTTATTCAAAATGGCTGAAACATCAGATTTTTACATCTTTGAAATGAATCTTTGGTTTTAATCTTTTTATCCTTCTTTAAGGTGTAATTTTTCTGAAGTTTTGAAAATTCTTGTCCAGCTGTCCAAGTTTTTTGGCTCACGTTACTGTGTGTGAGTTGTAGAATCATCATCATAGAATGGTTTGGGCTGGAAGGGTCTTTAACGACCATCCAGTTCCAGCCCCTCTGCCACAGGCACGGACACCTTCCACTAGACCAGGTGGCTTAAAGTTTGAGCTTAAAGGTTGTTCAAAGTTTGCTTTGATCTCTCCTTGTGTATAGGACTATATGCTATGAACATTTTATAGTTTATTTGTTACCCAGAGTAATTGGGACCCACAATAATTGTATATGCGGCAGCACTGTAGTGAAATAATGCTGAACTTCCCATGTGCAGTGCAAATGTTGCCTCAGATCCAAGGACTCAAGTGACAGCTCTTCAAGAAGGTTTAGCTGTACTTGGCTTTAAAGGGTGTCTTAGCTAATTAGTGTATTAGAACTCATGGGCCACGGCTTGTGAGTTCAGAGCTTCTGCTAATTAAGTTTTGAATGTAATTTTAGTTAAACTATTAAAGCTTTGTCCCAGGGCTGTTCTCATTAAGCAAAACTCCAGCTCTCCTGGATTTTCTTTGTTCAGAGCTCTCTTGCAAGTGCGTGGAGGCACATCTGGTATTGGCTATGGCATTCACATGGGTCTAAAACTGCTGCAAAAGAAACAATGCAATGAAATTTATCTGGGAAAACAGTGAGATCACAGAATAACATTTCCCTGGAGAAAAGCCTGAACCTTTTTTATGATCTGTCTTAGTACTTAGTACGGCACTTTTAACCATCAAACTTCAGGGCGTATGAAATCCCAAAGGGTGCAAATGGAAATATTTTTTTGTTTAGTGAAGGCTAAGTATACCAAGATAATTATTTCATCTCCTCCTCCAGGAAACATTTAGGGGCACTAAGCACCAGTGTGTAACATGTACAAAAAAAAGTACAGTAGGTAGTTACTGCAAAGGGGTTCATGGACTGTGACTTGAGTCAGTCAAGAACCACCTGTGACTTGAGTTACATTGAAACCTCACAAAACAGTTATATTTCTGGTGTCATAATATCACTTTGTTTACCACCTTTGGGCTTTTAATTAAATTTTACAGGATACTTGCCCACAATATGGATTAGGCCCATTATGCTACTTGGGGGGAAAAAAAAAATATTATTAAAGACAAGGCTTTAAATTTGGCAGTTGTTCAAATTTATTTTTTCTTAAGGCTTAATAGGCATGTCCAAATGAACATGGCAATTTCTTTAGAATAGAAGTGAATACACTGTTTTGTTGTATCCGAGGCCTGTGTAATGGACTGTGACAGTTCCTGCTGGGATACCAGGTGAAAAACCCCTCTGCAAAGGGCCAGCCCCTGGCCATTCCCGCTGGCCCATAGCCCACGGCTTGTAGCCGGTCCCTGCAGCACCCGGGGCCTGCAGGTGGCTGAGCCTCCACACAAGTGTTGCTGCCCAGCACAAGTGGGGAAAGAGAACACTGAGATAGAAACTTGGGAGCTGATGTGCTGTGGAAGTGAATGGAAGTAGTTAATTCTAATTAGAGGCAAACTTTTCCCCTTTGTATCTCCATGGGGAGCCCTGTGTAGCAAAAGATACTTGTTGCTGTTTATCTTCCTTTTCAGCCCTTGTGTGCTCTAAGGTTTTCATCCCACTCTGCCTTCTGAACTTGTTTTCTTTCCTCGCTGTTGTGCAGTATGACTTCTTCCTGATTATTATTTTTGTTCCCTCTGTATCTGCCTTTCCCCAGATCATTCTTTTTCCCCCTAGTTCTCACTTTTCTGTCATCCCTCTTTTTGCTTGTGGAGCAAGAGGCTGCTGGAGTAACAGCGTAGGGATTGGGTGGCTCTGCGAGGGCTGCAGCTGCTGGGTGTGCAGGGGTTCACCACGTGGAGGGAGCTGGAGGCAGGCTACCAGATGGGAAGTGGACAGGGAAGACCAGAATCACACTTGGTTTGCCACACGTGAACACTTTGCAGCAAATGGTGTCCAGCACCTCTGCGTGGTGATCTTACCCTGGGAGGTGCTGGCAGGTCATTGCCCTATCCTGGCTGTTTACTAGGATGTTTCTGTGTGTATGATGAAAGTGAGTTTTCTCTCAAGTATTGATTTTGGCATTGAGTCCCTGGATTGGGCCAGTCTGAAACTCCAAATGAACTTTAGAAGCTGCCCTCCTAGGAAGCCATAGCCATGGGCTTGTTTTATCTAAACAGTGGCAACTCAAGAGTGGTCAGCTCTTGGAGAACCTTTTGGTCATGTCCAGGGATGATATTTGCCCTTACACCTGGCTCGTGGACCTGTCTTCTTAACTTCCCTCCATGTGAGTCACAGTCCTCCCCGTTCTTCCTGGGGCAAGAACTCAGCCCAAGCACCAGCAGCATTTCAGATGCTCCAGCTCTTTCCCTCATGTTGTTTCTCTGACAGCACTTGTCGGGACTGTGGCATGTTTTACTCAAATTTTGGGTTTCCTTTTTACCAAGGAGAAACCACACCATCCCCTCAGCTGGCTTGGCAGACTACCGCAGGGAGTTAGCAGTCTGAAGCTCTTTGAGGCTTCTGTTACTGCCCAAATTTTGAACCCTTTTATTTATTATGTGTCAGGGAAGAGTTGTTGCTTCTGAGACTGCAGAGATAGCTCAGCTCTCATCCTGTGAGCTGATAGCCTTGTTTTGCCTGTTTGCTCCATCTAAATTGACAATACTGAGAAACAGTATTGTGTATAAGGCTTATCTATTTCACCTTGCATTTATTTTTCTCTTCACATACCCCAAGTTAAACATCAAAAAGAAGATAATGTCTTGTGCGTTTAGTTTGTCCTGCAGTAAGTCTGATCTTTATTTACATCTTTGCTATTAACAATATTTGATACCTTTTTTGGGGTGAACAAGTTTTAAGGATGAATAGAGCTTGGTGAACGTGAGAACACAAGGACAGTGCTTGTCCTCCCACAAAGTAGATGTTTGCCTAACAGATGTATTGGTGTATTTATTGGATGTTGCCTTGGGATGAGAATACAGCTCTTGGAGGCAATAAACCATTCCTCATTTCCTATCAAAGACTAGCACGTGATGGATGGGAAAAGCAAATGCATCAGCAGATCTATGTTTTATGTAAAATCTGGTTATTGGATGCTTAACTTGCTCTAATTGTTGATCCTAAGGAGTGTGATGATCACCTTGAGGCAAAAGCTCCCATTAATTTGGTGGTGAGACTATTACTACTACTAATAATTGTGTATAAATATTATTTGACCTGATAGCCTGAAACTGAGTGGTGTGGATGATTATGGTCGTACTGTCTGGCAAAGGAAATATTCTTTGAATGGCTATAGTTGTGGTCAGAACAGGCCAGTGTACATGTGTGCAGCATTTGGACCAAGGGGAACTGCCACTTCCATGGAGAGAGAATGAATTGGAGCTGGGCCTGTTTCCCCAGGCTTTTCATGCGCTTGTTCCTTCCCTCCACTGCAGTAAGGCACTGCCTCCAGCAGTGTGTCAGCGGGTCTCCCCATCAGCTCAGTTTCTGTGAGTCTCCTCATTCCCGACTGTGCTCAATGCAGAGCTGCTTTGTACGGCGACCTGGTGTTATTGGCATGTCACTGATAAATGTGCCAGAGAAAAGAAAAAGCTTCCCTGGAGCTGTCTTGAGAGCCCAGTATTAAGAAGAGCTCTCCTAAAACCTACTTTGCTTAGCCATATTAGGTCTTTTGACCAATATTTTCATTTTCTATCTCTCGTCACTTTTACTAATTCTTTTTTCCAACTCAGCCTCTAACCTCAGCCTGTCTTGGACGTTCCTTTTTCTCTTCCACGTCTGTTCTTTCTCTCCATATCTTGGTCTCTGAAAAACAGCAAAATTTCTTTTGTGTCCTAGGGCGAAGTTATACCATAAGAGATTTTTGCTCCAGCACACCAAAGCTACACCTGAGTCTGCCTTTTCTCCCTCTTCCTCAGAGGCATGAAATATCCAATATAGAGATGTGGGAAAGAATAAAAATTTAACTTTTCTTTGAATGCTGCTAAAACTGCCTAGCACTGTGTCTGTGTCTATTCAAGAAGGATGACAAAGCAAGTATTACATGGAACATTTTATTATACTTCTGTAATTATGTACAGCCTCAGGGTCATCATTCAGGAGATGGGATGGAGGGACTTCCAAACTATTTTCAGTTCTCTATTGAATCCTTCTGTGACTGGAAATAAGTAGTTTAATTTCCTTTGGATCTTTTTTCCTGATACTATGTTTACTTATGTCTCTCACCTCCTAAGACTGTGTATGGCAGAATATATCTTCCACTTGTGTTTAAGAGTGGGAATATTTTGATTTTCAGACACTTCCAAAATGCAACTGATAATTTCAAACTTTGCCTAATTGTGTAACCCACTGCATTACTATGGTCATAAAGTTCTCTTGTCTTAGCCATGACAGCTATTCTCGAATCTATCACAGGCTCTGTCCATTTTAGAGAAAGTAGACTTCCTTTTGTATATATCAGATTTATTTAGTGGAATTAACCATCCTCCCTACCAGAATTATTTTGATGACTTAATCTCTATGGAATTTGTTAGAAAATGTGATCTTGTTCTTGCATGTGGCACTTTAGTTATGATCTTCACAGCTGTGAACTGAGTTTCCCTTATTCCTCTTTTACTTCTCCCCTGTCTCTGTTAATACTAATTTGGCCAAGTGTGGTTTATAGTTCGATTTCATGCTCATTACAGTGTGACATGAATTGGTAGCTGGCTGAAATGGGCATTCAGAGACTTGAGAGCAGGGAGGCTTGCTAGTGCATTCAAAAAATAAACACTGTGAGGATGTTTCTTCATTAGATGGAGCTGAGAACTATAAACCCTGGGAATCTGAGAATTATCTATGTGCATATCTGAGCACTTAGAGCTAAACCGGGGAAGGTGTGAGATTTCAGCTTTAAGTCATACCTGTCAAGGGTTAATGGGAGTTGAAGCTGGGCTACTTCCTTTGCAGCAGTATCCTTTTACACACATGCTTTTAAAAAACCTGTTAACCAAATACAATCTGGCCCTCGCTTAAAGACCCATTCTCACTTTCCTAAGGTTTAACTGGGGCTGACTGTCCAAATCTGCTCATATTCCATTCGATATCACATGAAAGAATCATAACTCCTAGTGCAAGAGGCCACACATTGATCCAAAGGGCAGAGTTTTCCAAGAGTCCATCTCCTAAATGACGCCCAAGCTGAGGGCTCAGGATCGTACCTACTTGGAGACATTCCTTTGCAACTTCAGTTTCCCTTAAATTTGATATTTGTATACAAAGCTGCCCAACATTTTGTACATACGTAAGAAAAGTATTTTCTTCTGTGTTTTCCAGAATTTGCCTTTAACTTATATGTTGCTCTCCTTATTAATTTTTAATGAGGACATCTGATGGCTTGAATGATTGGCCCAATGAAAGAAAAACTCAACTTCAAAAGCACACACAACTTGATAAAAAATTGCTTTTTTATGAATTTCAGTTAGGAAGAACTTCTGCCAAATAGAGGTGTAGATTTGCCTGTTACAGCCTTCTCCCATGACCAGTTTTGTTAGAGGAAACTGTTCTCTTTTAAATCAGATCCATGAATGAGTATCATGAATGTTGAGGAGAGCTGTGGACCAGAAGAAAATTGGGTTGAAAGAGTTTTACAGGTTACCAGATGTGTGTGAGTTCACCCTCATTTGAAAGTTCACAGTTTGATCATCCTTTCCGTGGGACCGGTGTAAATGACTGCTGAAATCATGAGGGATAGATGGAAAAGCCTGTTTGGTTTTAGTTTTTACAGGATATGGTGAATGGTGGAGAAGCCTCTGAACTTTGTTAACCTACTGCAAGTCCAGCATGTGGCAGAAAACATGTAGTGCCTGAACATATCTCTAACCAGATGGGGGTGAGAGTTATTTTTACTCTTTTTTTGGCCTTAATTAAACATTTTTCTTCCTAAGTTATATAACAAATTTTCAATCATCTAGTTAGTTCAAAAAATTGCTCAGTGTTTGTAAAACAGTGAGAGAATTTGACTCTTGCCTTTAATTTAACCATAGCAAATGCTGCTAACAAAACTTTGCTTCCCAATGAAGTAATTTACCTTGAAGATGAGAAGTGGAAGCACATTGTTTAAACAGCTGACTTAATTGCTCAGAAATGAGGCTGACCAAAATGACTTGATGACTTGTATCTGAGGACTAGGCTATTAAACAAACAAAACATGCAATATTATCAGCAAACGCTGTCTGGGGGAATCAGCCCTCATTGCAATGGGGATGTTATGAGCATTTTTTAAGCAAATAAGCATATTGAGTCAAGCAGTAATGAAAGTAATGCTGTGATTTGCCTGCAAAATTGCCATTAAAGGTTAGGAATGGAAATAAGTGGGAAAAACAGCAGAGCACCAAGAAAGAGGGTACTGGAGGCATGGAAGTTGTCTGTAACAACAAACGAGCAAAACAAATGTGCTGCATATGACACAGTACAGAAAATTATTCTGGATTTGTTAATGACTTGAGCTATGAAGAGTTTTGTGAATTATAACTAAGCTGGAAAAGTTTCAAATCTCAACTCAGTGAAGCTGCAGTACCTACTCAGATAAATTGCCATAGTTTTCTTTATTCTAAGACTTTCAGCTTCTACAAATAGAATGTTCATTTCTAATTTGACAACAGTTTTGTTATCTTATTTTAATAAAATGGGCACAGGAAAACGTCCAGATTTTATAGTACTCGCATGCAGAATCTGTATTTAATTTCTGGTTACCCTTTGTCTTTACCAGCACCCCCCTCGTCACAGCTGCTGAGGCGCTGTGCAGTGCCCTGTACTCCTTGTCATGTCTGGAGCTCAGTTCAGTTCAGCTAACTTTAGATGTCTACAAGGTAAATGTTGACATCTGAGCCAGTCATGCTGTCTCCTTTCATCAGCGGCAAGAAACAGAAACTTCAGTGAGGTCAGTTTTAGCACTGGGACTGTTTCTGGTAAGCCACGTGAGCAGGGATGTCTGATCTGCCGTCTGTGTTACTCGGGGCAGAATGAGACCTCCTCTCTGGCTGACTCCTCTGGGTGCTATTGATATATATAGACCAGGGGTGAGAATTTTCTTATAGCATGGAGAACGCTGTTATTTTTGAATATATAGCAGGAGGTAAGTAAGGTAGGATTAGCTGCTCAGTGTCTAGCTGCTTTGAAATTTTACAGTTAGTTGTGCTATTTTAACCAGAGGAGCTGTATCAGGTTTCCATGGATAGACTTATGTCCACTCTGTGTGCTGCAAGTCACTGCTGTGTCCAAAACTCTCATTGTCTCTCAGGGGAAAAAGAAAACCTGACCATGTCCAGTGGCTGAGAAGGGAGAAACTTAACAAAAGAAACACTGTGGTAAAAATCTGGGAGAGGACAAGTATATGTATGAATGGAGAAGAGCAAATGACAGAAAAAGGAGAAAGGAAAGCTGCTGACTGTTCTTTCTTTATTCATTGCTTTAAGGAAGGCCTTTAAGCTAGAGAGCAAATTGGAATGTCAGCAGGCTGACACGAAAGGATTAATCTCATCTATCTGAAAAGGGGTAGATTTAGGAACCTTTGCCTGTGAAGCTTGGCCTCTGTTGCACTTTGTTAAGTGTGAGTGTTTAAGGGGCAGTGTGTTTGTGTGTACACGTGTCAGAGAGAGAGAAAACAGAGGACCAAGGACTTATCTTTGCAGAAGCAGAACATGACACCCACTATCAACAGTGTGTGCATCTCTTCTGCAGATAGAGGGGTTTTGTCCATTTATCATCATGTTCTCTGTGTTTTCAGTGTTTGCCAGTGTGTCATGGAACTGGATAAGCACTTGCAGTGCTTCTCAACCTTGTACTAAACTATGACTTATCCCTTATCTCTCTGCATCTGCCTTTTACATTGAACAGAAAGAAAATCCTTGCATTTTCCCTACCAGCAAAGCTCAAAATAACAGCTCCTCTGTGTTAGAGGTGAGACATGTGCCAGTAGGAAGATGTTTGTGTAAATAACCTGAACAATGATGAGCTGTTTTGGTTTGTGGTTTTTTGTTGGTTTTTT